>JAURVB010014116.1:0-11003 GCA_033002965.1 Piper betle | reverse complement strand
TAACGAGCCAGCAACCTCGCATGACAGTGTCCCCTTTCTATCTCATCTCATTCATTGGCTACTTTAAACTATCCCTTGTGCGGGAAAATCATTATCTTTTCTTTTAGCCCTCTACATCCTCTATATCACTCCTAGCCTTGAGTACAGAGGCTGAGTACACTCAGGCATGCGCTTTAAGTACCCTTTGAAACCATAACTCTAGACATGCATTGCATAGCAAAACTTGTAAACCTCCACACTTCTCTGGGTTTGAGGAACTCAAAGGTGGAGTTATCAGGATCCTTTGGAAATGGAAGAGATGCTTACCAATTCCATAGCCCGCTTGGACGAACAGACACCCTATGTCAAGACGCGATCGTTGGATTTCCCTCGTCCGACATCTCCTTGAAAACTTGAAAACTACATGTGCCTAGGCCTAGGTAGGGATTTCAATATAATAGGCTCAAAGACATCAAGATCTAGATATAAATTGTTGAAAACAAACTCAAGGGATCTAATCCTCGAGGGTTATTAATCAAAAAGTCTCATATGACTAGATGGCCTCTGTAGAGTAGGATAAAATAAATCCACCACTTGACACGTCTGCTTACCTGTTAAAGTAAAATACGATAGAGTATAGAAGTCAAAGCAGAAGCAAGTCCTAAACAGACCTGGTAGAAGCTTTAATCGTATCCACACGCCTAGGCGGCGAGCTTCTCTTCCTCTATACCTACACATCAAAGTAAAAGCTAACGCCCACTTATGATGCATTCACACATCCTATAGTACACTAGTACACATACATCAATACATGGTCACATCCATCATACATTAATCCAAATAAGTTTTCTTATGCTATGTTGTATTAGATTATGATACTTACTTAGTTCACCTAATTAGTTCCTTAACATTCATTTTAACACAATTCAAACGAGCAATTCATATTTTTATTACAATAAAATGGTTAACACATCGATCAATCAATCCTACCATGTTGTGCTAATAATTATCACGCTTAAAAAATTAAATCATGGTTAATTATACCTTGTGTCGTCAACAATTGGCGACGGTTAGGGTTTCGTCATGCGGCTCAATACTCAAATTTAGCACCCGATGGCATAGGAAGTTCAATTAGGGTTGATTGGATGAATTCAATAGAAGATCCAGCAAATTTTAGCAAATCCGATTTTTTGGCAGTTTCCAGTGGTTTTTTGGTGGCCTTCCAGCTGTTTTTCAACGGCTTTTGGTGATTTTTCCATGACTTTTCTTGCGAGGCAATCGGGGTTGTAACCCAGCATTGACTCGGAGAGCTCTACTCAAGGTGGAGGTGGTGAGGACAGCAACGGCGGTGATAACTGTTGGCGACAACAATGAGTCGGCCCGGGTTGGTCAGTGGTTTGATTAGCCCTTGGTCGGCCTCGGTGGCAGAGTTGGGTATGGGGGGAAATGGTCGGGAGGTGAAGATGGATTTGTTGGCGGAGTGGCGTAGATAGTGGCTAATCGACGTCTTTGATAGGCAGAGCGATCTTGCAGTGTCGCGGCATCATGGATACCGGGCGGCGACTGGGGATGCTCTAGGTTGCACAATGACAACACGGTAGTGTCGATCGGCAACTGGATGGGTCAAGATTGAGGATGGAGGCAGTGAAAGGCGGTGATCTGGTTTGGGGGAGACAAGTCCTAAAGGAGGTCTTGGGGGTAATTTGGAAATAAAACTTGACTCAACTCTGACTAGTGTAAAAAATAATAACTAACTCGAATTAAATCTTAAAAAAATCCAAAAAATAGGACAAAATTGCACAAAATATAATACACACCATAACATCACAATAACATGTTCTATAACGAATAACCCATCCAAACTACTCTATAACGCATCCTAATAATGCATTAATCAGCCTAAAAATAATTCAACGATCAAATTCAAAAAAAAACTCCATACTGTCATATTCTCTGATAACTTATTTTTTACCATCTTCTTAACATTATCATCATATACTCAGGTGTACCTAACCCTTATTGCTCATAACTCATGGCTGGCCTTAACTCAGCACGCGGTTCATAAAACGGCTATACTCGAATCGACGGTTGAACCGACTGGTTGGCTAATGTAAAACTGCGACTCGGGTCACGGGGTTTACAACCTTCCTTTATTAGAAAAATTTTGAGGACAAAATTTTAACCAAGGAAGTTTCAAACTCATCCATAATCTAAAAAAGGTAGTCTCTAGTACAATATCGGGTTATGAAGCTGGTTGCTCAAATATCTTTGGTTATCACTTTCTCATCTCATCTTCACGTTCCCATGTAGATTCTTCAACTCCTTGTCGAGTCCATTGCACTCGTACTAGGGGAACTTCTTTTCTTCGAAGAATCTTCACTCTGCGATCCACTATCCAAACTGTATCTTCTAGATATATCAGGTTTAGTTGCAATTCTATCTCTTTAAAACTAACAACATGAGAGTAGTCTAGATGGTACTCCTTCAGTATCGACACATGGAAGACATCGTGTATAGCTGATAAATGAGGGGGCAATGCTAGCGTGTATGCCACTGGTCCAATGCACTTGCTCACATCAAATGGTCGAATATATTGCAAACTAAGTTTCCCTCACATTCCAAATCTTGTGTTTCCTTTAATCGGAGAGATCTTCAGGAGAACATGATCTGCTAATGCAAAATGAACCTCACGTTGGATAGACAGACCTTTTCTGTCTGTCCTGAGCTGTTCTCATTCTCTTCCTAATCCACATTATCACTTTCTTGGTCTGCTGCATCATCCCTAGCCAATTACTACTAGCTCACTGCTCTGTACCCAACATATTGGGGATCAAGATGGTCTGCCATATAGTGCCTCAAATGGTATCGTTCCTATCATGACCTGATAATTGTTGTAGGAGAACTCCACTAGATGTAGGTGTTCTTCCCCACTTCCTCTGAAATCTAGAATGCATGCTCGGAGCAAATCCTCTAGGGTCTATATGGTTTTCTCAATCTACCCATCTATCTAAGGGTGAAAGGTTGTGATGAATCTCGACTCAGTGCCCATAGCTACCTGAAAAGCTTTCCAAAATCGAGACTTGAACCTTAGATCCCTATCTGATATAATCTCCCGTGGCACTCCATGTGGCCTGAGTATTTGGTCTCTGTACACCATGGCCAAAGTGGTTAGTGGGTAATCTATCTTGATTAGTATGAAGTGTGCACTCATTGTGAGTCTATTTACTATGACCCATATTACATCCTTCTATTGGTGGGTCATAGGCAAACCGACTACAAAGTCATCTGCTATACTCTCCCACTTCCACTCTATAGTTTCCAATGGCTGTAGTGTTCCACCTGGGCGTACTTTCTTGGCTTTCACTTGCTGGCACACCAAACATCCGGCGACTGTGTCTTATAGGCCACCAATATTTTCGTCAGACATCGTAGTACATCTTCACTCCACCTAGATGCATTGAGCATCTCAACGTGTGAGCTTGGTGGAGAATTGTACTTCGAAGTCTGGGACACTTTGGAAGATTTGGCACAAAGAGTCAACCTCTCAGTTTGATTAACCCCTTTGCATCTCTGGCCAATTCCTTATGTGTTCCCTATTCCAACTACTGCTTCAACTATGGATATGCTTCTTGTGCAACCCTCATCTACTTAAGTACCCTTGGCTGAATGGTCAGTCACGCCATCATTCCTACCAATTGTTTCTGGCCCCTAGTATACTGACACTACTACTAATCTTGCGGAGTACAAGACTTCTGGCTTCCTCATCAGCGCATTTGCTACAACAGTCGCTTCGCCCTCATAGTATGTTATGTCAATATTGTAATATGATAACATCTCTAACCAGCTTCTCTGTCTGCTATTCAAATCCTTCTACGTGAAGATCTATTTTAGACTCTGGTGATCATTCAAGAGTCTAAAAGATGTTCCATACAAGTAATGCCTCCATATTCTGAGAGCAAATATGACAGTTGCAAGCTCTAGGTTGTGTGTAGGATAGTTATTCTCATGCACCTTGATCTAGCAAGATGCATAGGCTATAACCTTATTCTTTTGCAACAAAACACAACCTAAACCAACTCCTGAGGCATCTGTGTAAACTTAAAAATCCTAGTGCCCCTCAACAATGTGAGGACAAGCACCAAAGTCAATCTATCCTTTAGCGTCCTAAAATTCTGTTCACATTTGGCCATCCATCTGAGCCGTTCCTCCTTCCTAGTCAGCTGTGTAAGAGGGGCAGCTATGGAAAAGAAATCATGAATAAACCGTCTGTAGTATCCAGCTAGGCCTAGGAAACTCCGAACCTCAGTAGGTATCTTCGGCTGTTCCCACTGTACTACTGCTTCTATCTTGGCTTGATCTATTGAGATGCCTGATACTGCCAAGAAAGCTCACTTCTGACAACAAAAAACTGCCCTTCAAAAGCTTCTCGTATCTCAGCGTTTGCAACACAATCCTCAGACCTTGCTTATGCTCTTGCCTAGACTAAGAGTATACCATTATGTCGTCTACAAAGATGATCACAAACGTGTCCAAATATGAACTGAACACTCTCTCCATCAAGTCCATAAATGCTACTGGAGCATTGGTCAATCTAAAAGACATAACCAAAAAATCATAGTGCCCATATTTGGTCCTGAATGTAGTCTTCAAGATGTCTTCTACCCTAATGTTCAATTGAAATCAATCTTCAAGAAGACGACTGCTGAGTTCAACTGGTCAGATAGATCATCAATGCGAAGAAGAGGGTATCTGCTCTTAATAGTTGCATGGTTTATCATCCTGTAATGAAAGTATAAATGGATGCTTTCATCCTTCTTCCTCACCAATAATATTGGTACACCCCATGGGGAAACACTCGGTCTAATAAATCCTTAATCCAATAGTGTCTATAACTGTTCCTTGAGTTCCTTGAGCTTAAGAGGTGTCAATCTATATGGAGCTCTAGGGATTGGTGTTGTGCCTAACATCAATTCAATGGCAAGGTCTACCTCTCTATCTGGCAGCAATCCTGTATTCTCCTCTGGGAGTACATCAATGAATTTTCTGACCACTAGAATGTCCACAATGCTCGGCTTGTCCCTTGAACCACTTTGCTCAGCCAAAACTAACATTGCAATTATTAGTTTAGTTCCTCTGTCTAGCTGTCTCACTGCATTCTGATAGGATATCCATCATTGTTCTCTCTCTGCACAGACCTTGGAAGAAAAAGCAGCGTCTTCCATGGTGGGAAATCACAGTCTTTCTTCGGCAATCTTTCATGGCTCCTTGTTTGGACATCTAGTTCATTCTAAATATCACATCAAAATCTTGTAGCTTGAACAATATCAAATCAGCTACAAGTTGTTGCTATTGAATGTCAACAAGGACATTATGCACACAATCCCCCATAGTTATCACATTCCTGGCAGAAGTGGACACTAATAGTGAATGTCCTAACAATTCTCTCTTACATCCAATTCTACTTGTGTGCATGTATGAAATAATTGAGTGTGTAGAGCTAAAATCAAATAAGACTCGTATAGGTAACACCCCAAATTCCTTTGCCATAGTGGCTGCATACAACCTCACTGGTTGTAACACCCCAAATTCGGTTCCCACTCGTGAACCAAACCGGCATGTTACAGGCCCCGGTTAGGTTGGCTAACCCGAACCTAACTCATGCGGATCCAATCTCGGCGTCTTAAGATGAAGATCCAACTTGCTATATGTATGTATGAATGCATAAAACCCTAACAGGATACTACATGGATGACGTGCAACTAATTTTCACACCAACACAATTACAATCAAAATTAGTAAAAATTCTAAAACGAAAGGGACATAATTTCCCCTAAAAATGCAATTAGGGGCCACCCTGTCAAAATAATATATATACAAATATATCGGCATGCATTAACAATCACACAGAATCTCAGTCATAACATATTCATTCTGAAGCTTGGGTCTCAACCCACTACGCTTCCGCTGCTCAACTCTGATCATATTTTGCATTCTGTTATCGTGTCTTAGCATTTCATTCACATCATATCATCATGCTCAAACATTTAATCATGTCATTCACAATATAATAACATAATAATACAATATTAAACATTCAGAAATCTAACATGTGTGTGCACAAGACCTCATTGCTCCTCCCGTCCAAGCTGGCTCCTCCAACTCGTGATTATTACCTACATATAGTATAAAAACACGTCAGTAACAAGTGTTACTGGTCCAGAAAATAAAATAACTATAACAAACTGGCTATGAGAGCAAACTCTCATATGAAAGAAAACAACATATACTCCACGTGAACACTCTGAAGGGCACTACTGAGGAGCCACTAGGCTGCAGACCCGGTAGCATCCCGAACTTACTGATCTGCTGCTGGTACTATGCCGCTCTCGGCACTTCTTTTTCAGTACTTCTCGTGAAACTTTATCCTAAGCCCTCTCCTTACCTCCATATTTCTCCTGGCCTTGAGCACGAAGGCCGAGTACTCTCAGGCAGTCGCCTTTAGTACCCTTTGAACCACAAGTCCGGACATGCGCTGTACTAAACAGTACCCGTAAACCTCCACGTTCTCCGGGTGTGAGGAACTCAAACGCGGAGTTGTCAGGATCCCTCGGGAATGGAACAGTCCGCTGGCACTAATCCAGAGCCCGCTTTGACTGTCACGGCATCCTCTGCATGGTACGTGCAGTCGATTTCTCCATCTCTCGTCTCACTGAAAACGCGAAAACTACATATATATAGGGCTGGGTAGGGATTTATATAATAGGCCCGAAGGCAACTTGTGGTGGATCTTGTTTTCGAAATCATCCTCGAGGGATCTCATCCTCGAGGGGTTATTAATCCGGAAAACTATTCGGTTAAATGGCCCGAGTTAAGTGGGATCCGATAAAGCGCCACTTAACTCGTCCTGTAGGCATTAAAACAAACATACAATAGAAAAGAGTAAAATAGACGAGTCCTAAACGGACCTGGTAGAAGCTCCAAGCGTGTCATCGCGCCTAGGTGGCGAGCTCCTACTCCGTACCTACACATCAAAACTAAATACTAACGCCCGCTAACTAAATGATGCATCAAACTCAATAAACATCAATCACAATCAATAATCATAAATATGAGAATAATTCTAACTCATCCTATTCCTACCAATTTTATTGTATTTTTCCTAAGTTACATTACTCGATTATCATACTCAAATTTACTTTACTTCATTAGCTCATTTAACCTTCATTCCCTGTTAATCACATCATGCACATGTTTACTTCATTCATAATCTTAACATTCATCATAATAATTAATCAACCCTAGCATGCTATGCTAACAATTATCATCAATTTTAAATAAATCAATCAGAGGTAATTATACCTCACGTTGTCGACAATCGGCGATGGTTAGGGTTCCGTCGCGTGTCTCGGAACTCAAATTCGGCGCTCATCGGCGTCCGAAGCTCGATCGGGCTCGACTGGGTGAGCCCCGCGGAAGATCCGGTGAATTCCAGTGAATTCCAGAAATTCCGGTTTTCCGGCAGCTGCTGGCGGTTTTCCGGCGGCTTCCGGTGGTTTTCCGGCGACAATCGCCGGCGGCGTTTATTGGCCGGAAAGTGGTCGTGTTGGGTACCCTCGGAACCGGCTCGGCGAGCCCGACTCATCTACGAGGTCGACGCGGCCAACGGAGGTAACGGCTCGCCGGAAAAAGCATAAAATAGAGCGGCGGCGATGGGAGAAGAATCCGGCCGATCTGGGCGGCGCTGGCCTCCGTTCCGGTCGGGGAAGGTCACTGGGCGGTCGGTGGTGCTGAGGCGACCCCCTGATCGTGGCGGCGATAGTCGCCGGCGGCGAAATCGGCGACGCGACCGAAGCTTGGCGCGGCGCTAGTCGGCGATTCCGGCGTCACGGTGCCCTGGCAGCGGCCGGGGCTGGTCGGGGCGGCACGGCAACGTCGTGGCCGAGCTAGGGGCGACGATCGGTGGCCAGGCGGGCGTCCACGGCAGCGGCGGCGGCATGCGCAGTGGCGGCGCGGCGAGGGTTTGGGAAAGAAGAAAGGAAGGGCGCGGGGGTGTGTAGTGGCAAAGTCGTAAATATTACTTGACTCGTCTCCGACTCGAGTCAAAATAATATGTAAGTCGTAAAAAATTCCAAAAAAATTTGGGAAAAATCCCATAAAATCAAACAACACCAAAAAAATCATAATGATATGCTCTAGAACTATCAACCCACCCAAAATACCCGTAACGCGTCCTAACGCGGTAAACGGCCTAAAACTAATTCTACGATCCATTATATATCATAATAAAAATAAATAAATAAACTGCATACTCTCATATATTCTGATAACTCATTCTTTCCTGCTGTGTTCATGACGTTATCATCATATACTTGGGTACACATGACCCTCATGGCTCATACACGAGACCGGCGTCGGCTCAGTACACGTGTTCTGAAACTGACTCGACTCGAAAATAACGGTCGAACCGACCGGTTCTGAATATAAAACCCTGACTCGAATCGTGGGTTTTACAATCTTCCCTCCTTATAAAAATTTCGTCCTCGAAATTTTAACTCAAGGAGGTTCTGCTGAACTACTACCTGGAAGCTAGATACACACCAGTTGTATCCTCTACTCTTCGATAGTCATGTAAATCCTCACTGTAGCTGCGTCGTTATGACGGGTTCTGCTTATGATCCTGTCAATATCAACATTCTGGTTCTAAGCTGTCTGTGCCTGTTCTGACATGACCATCATCCTTCTCTTCTGTTCTGATCCCCACTGCTAATTCGGTGGAAAAACCTAGGTCACCCCTAAGGGCCTATTGGGTTGGTCAAGCAGATACTCTAGAGTATCGTAAGGTTCTAATCTGAGCTATGTCTGGGAAAACTACGGCGAGGGTAAGACCTACCTGCTAGCATCTACCCATGTCCCTCTAATCCTCATCTATGTGGAAAGTCACCTACATGTACTCCCAGGAAACTCAATCCTAAGTCCTACAACCATCCTAAGGTGTGCTATAAGTCTCCTGTTAGGTACGAGTGTATAAGCTAATGAGCTGCACGGCTCACTGTCGCCAGTCTAGATCCAACTCTTAGGTGTCCCTGTATAAGGAACTGGACCGCTCACTGGGTCCTAGTTGACTCGGTCCTCAGTCAAATATCTCACTTTGTTCTATAAGAGAACAAGGATAGCTGCTATGACTCTACTGCATACTATGGCTCAGGTGACTATCTACACAGCCACTAACTACTACTGAAGGGAGGCGAGAACACCTGTACATACACAGCGTGTCTCAAGGAGTATGATGACATACTCTGCATGGGGCTGGAGAATCCGCATCTGGTCTGTGACGTACTCTGGTCAATGTATACTCATCTCAATAATCTGGACAACTGATAGTAGAACTGAAATATCTAGAGGGGTGAGTGGAAAGCTGTCTGTCATCTTTGGGTTATAGGAAGGGAGGTTGAATCTCATGGAAATCTAGTCACACTGCTCAAGAACTCTCAATAGGGGACATCTCATCCTCACATGTGGTATCTGGTGCAAGGTAAACAGGGAACTCCACTAGGCCAAGAAAAACCTGCTACATAGGTATGTCACTCTGATCTGTGGTGAGGTCAAGGTGTCATGCAAGAGGTAGGGGAGATGAAATCCCTATGTAGCGTACTGGGTGGCCAAAATATCGGTAGGTCTATGGACTTGTCTCTAAGATGACCATGATTTACTATGCCACAGGTGATCAGTCTGTAGAACAGTCAATCAATGACAAATCTCAGAAACGGCTCCTAAGTGGCTCTAGTTCAATCAGCTAACAGTAGGCACGTGTTTCTCGATACTGTACTAGTCACGCACTTCTAAACGGGCGGGGTTCAAACGACCCAAAGAACCACTGTCTCCCCTCAAGTCTACGGGGACTCATAATGAGGTTCGACACATGTCTCGTCCGCTCTTCAGTGGTGTGTGACCTGCCGTCCCGTACCGATTTGTAGCACTAATCTTGACTCACATGACTACTACCGCTGTGGTAGACTCTCAAGCAAGGCTATCAATCAAGATGAGCATACACTGGTATCACTCCGTCTGGTCTGCATGGTCTGTTCTGTCTGAAGTCCCTATTTACATTGTTCTCAAGCTGGGGTGAGGTCCGTCATCGTAAGATCGGTCTGCCCATACCGACCTGCACTGTAAACCCTAATCAGTACCATGAAGGTGCTTCTATACTCAGGGTAGGGCTCAACCCTATGTCTCAAGGTAAGGACCTAATCGTGCTGGCGAAACACAAGGGAATCGCTATCTCTCTGGAAAACACTCTCGCTGAACCCTCTATCTATGCCCCATACTAAGTCAACCTCCTATCGCTGGCTGGCCAATCGCTAAATGGGTTAAACTACGCGTGTGATCATCTACTAACCATCTTGTTTGTGTATGCCAATTGTGGCCCATGGATGCCACATCATACAGTCTGTACAATCTAATCATTGTGACCGCCCATCTGGAGGTCATACTGTCATGTTCCATGAATCTGTCCATACGCATCTCTATGAGACTGTAACTAACAATGTCTGATGGGGTTATCTTGCAACATACATTTGACCCAAGGGTGTTAGGTCAAAACAATGATTGCAAGAGAGCTGTGAAGTCGGATCCTATGCAATCTCATCCAAATAACCTCAGTTTTCCTAACTCTTTTCTATTCTGCTGACTTCACTGTAACTATTCCTTGTTCCTCAAACTCTAGTCCTACTAAACCTTAACTAATCTACTCGATCGGTGGATGAGCAATACACGGACGGCGGTAGTGCATCTGCGGTCAGTGGTAGTGAATCTCGGACGGCGGTTGTGCGCCTCGGGCGGTGGTTGTGCAACTCGGTCGGCGGTTGTGCACCTCGGTCGGCGGTTGTGCACCTCGGTCGGTGGTTGTGCACTCGGTCGGTGGTTGTGCACTCGGTCGGTGGTTATGCAACTCGGTCGGCGGTTGTGCACCTCGGTCGGTGGTTGTGCACTCGGTCGGCGGTTGTGCACTACCTAGATGCAGAAAT
>JAURVB010014115.1:0-56273 GCA_033002965.1 Piper betle | reverse complement strand
CTATTTGATTTTTCATCCTATCCTGAACCCACTCAAATGCTTTTTGAGATCCATCAGCAACTAATCTCAATCAATTAATTACTTATCCATAGTATTAATCCTTGCAGTACTTGAAATTTAAGAAAGAATTGTTCGAGGCAGCTTACCATAAATCTCTTCATAAGGTGTGATATTAGTGGAAGTATGATAACTTGTTTTACAATAATATGATGTCCAAGTAAGCCATTTAACCGATCCTTTTTGTCTCGAACCTGTCAAACATCGGAGATATATCTCAATGGTTTTGTTAACTATTTTTGTTTGTCCGTTACATTCAAAATAGTAGACTAATGACAAACTAAAAGAAGTGCACTATAGCTTAAGCAGTTCCTATCAAATTGAGCTTAGAAACACAACATCTACGTCAAATACAATTGATCACTGAAATCCATGATGCACAAATGCATTAGCAAAATAAGATTGAGCCACTATCTAGGCATATTTAGATAGCCTACATGCCACCAAAAACAATAGTCTTGCGTTGTGACATTGATAGACTTGTGATAATGTTAATAGAAACTTCCTAAATTTGATTCTGATAAGGAAGAAGCTACAAAAGTCCTGTTGGAGTAGAGTTACAGTATTTATTTTGTTGACAACTTGAACAAGACCGGTGAATTCTCTAATAGAACTTCGTAATCCAGTCAAAAGAACACAACTGTAAGTTAATGGAGTGTTCTATAGAAGCCTTCATAAGTGAGAGTTTGAAATCCATTAAGCACTATAGGAAGTGATTCATACTATGAATCATTTAACAAATAAATTCTATTTTCATTTCATATCACCCAATTTTCATAACTCCAACATGAAAATGAATTTTATTTGGCAAATATTTTCTTAACCAGTGCCTTAAGTGATTAATGAGTTTGCACCTCCTAAATTGAATACCACCAATGAGGCATTAACATCGTTGCAGCTTGTAAGGTTGAATTCACTGTCAATAATTGATAATGTGGAAGCATATCTAGGATTTTTTCTTTAGAATTCATCCTTTCAAGAAAGAGCATTTGCCTCAATGTTCTCACTACCCTTCTCGTAAAACCCAAGCTTTTGGCTGATGGTTTTAATTCCAGTTCGGTTGCTTTTCAAATCGAGTTGCTTGCCTGGTTCTTTTTGCCACGTGCTTATGTATGGTATGTAGGTGCAAGCAACGACTTTGGTCACCCATATGTAACAACCTGACCTATAGTGCAATGTAATGGGCCTAAGTTGTCTCTTCAAAAGTGATTAACCAAGTAGGGGTCCTATTGTAAAACCCGTGATTCGAGTCAGTGTTTTACGTTACCGAACCAGTCGGTTCGATCGTTGGTTCGAGTCGAGTCGGTTTCATGAATCGCGTGCTGAGTCGAGACCAGCCGTGAGTTATGAGCGATGAGAGTCAGGTGTACCTGAATATATGATGATAACGTCGAGAAGATGGTGAGATACGAGTTATCTGAATATATGAAAGTATGCAGTATTTTTTTCTTTTTATATGTTTGATCGTAGAAATAGTTTTAGGGCCGAATGACGAATTAGGACGCGTTGGATTATATTCGGGTGGGTTATTAGTTATAGAGCATGTCATTTGGATGTTGTTGTGTTTGTTTTATTTTATGTGATTTTTCCATATTTTTCTAGATTTTTTTTAGAATTTATTACGAACTAGTTATTATTTTGACTCGAGTAGGAATCGAGTCAATACTTATTTACGAAAATGCCATCGCACGCACTTCTTCTTCCTCCCGACCTTTTCTCCCCCACATCCAAAACCCTAGCCGCCGCCGCCGCCCCTGTTCGCGCGCTGCCGCCGCCACGGCCGACGCCGCCTGGCCGCCGATCAACGCCGCCCCGCCCCGTCGTGTCGTCGCCGTGCCGCCCCGACCAACCCCGGCCACCGTCGCGCCGCCACGACGCCGGAATCGCCCCACAAGCCGCGACGCTCCGCCCACTGATTTCGCCGCCGTCCGAGCCGCGCCGCCGCCGCTGTGACCCCGACGACCACCCCCTCGACGTCGCCGACGTTTCCCCATCGTCCCGACCACCGTCGAGGCCGGCCGGAGCCTCGATCGGAGAACGCCGCCACCGCCGCCCATTTTCGACGCCGCCGTCGACGGCCATCGCCGCCTCGGCTACCCTGTTTGACACCACCATTGGACCGAGCTCGTCGAGCTGGTGCCGATAGACCCCCTGATTGCTCCGTCCCAAATCATCGCCGGAAAACCGTCGGAATCCGCCGGAAAACCGCCGACACTCGCCGGAAAACCGCACCGGAAATTGGATTTGTGGGAAATTCGCCGGATCATCCGCCGAACGCACCCGGTCCAATCTGATCGGACTTCGGACGCCGCTAGGTGCCGAATTCGAGTTTCGAGCCACGAAACGGAAACCCTAGCCGTCGCCGATTTTCGACGACGCGAGGTATAATTTATTTTAATTTAATTATTTGAAAGTTTTGATTATTAGAATTGCATGCTAGGATTGGTGAATTGTGTGTTATAATAATATATATAAATGTAGATTTGATTAAGGATAAAAATATGAAATTTGTTTGATTGTGTGGTGTTAAAAATAGAAGTTATGAAACTAATTAGGGTTATTAAGTAATAATCATGATCTAATCAAACTAGCTTAAGTAGACTCGCTAGAATTGATATAGGTTGATGTGTGTTGATTGACGTGTGATTGTGTTGATTGTGTGTGTATGCTATAGGATATGTGATTCATCATGCGGGCGTTAGTTTTTAGCTTGATTGTGTAGGTACGGTGTAGGAGCTCGCCGCCTAGGCGCGTGGACCCGTTTGGAGCTTCTACCAGGTCCGTTTAGGACTCGTTCTCTGATTTACGCTACTCTCTTGTGTATTTGATTTATTATGTGCAGGACGAGTTAAGTGGCGTTTTATCGAATCCCACTTAACTCGGGCCATTTAGCCAACGATTTTCCGGATTAATAACCCTCGAGGATGAGATCCCTCGAGTTTGTTTTCGAACTTCAGATCCAGCTCACGTTGCCTTCGGGCCTATTGTATAAATCCCAACCCAGACCTATATATATGTATAGTTTTCGTGTTTTGGTGAGAGACTGAATGAGGGAAATCCGACTACCGTGCTACGCGAGCGGGCACGTGTGTGTCGACAGTGGGCTCTGGAATGGTGTGCGGGCCGTTTCATTCCCGAGGGATCCTGACAACTCCACCTTTGAGTTCCTCAAACCCGGAGAAGTGTGGAGGTTCACGGGTACTGCATTGCAGCGCATGTCTAGACTTGTGGTTTCAAAGGGTACTGAAGGCGACTGCCTGAGAGTACTCGGCCTTCGTGCTCAAGGCCAGGAGTAATATGGAAGGTGCAGAGGGCGGAAAGGAATGAGATTTGACGCGAGAAGCAATAGAGAAATGGCCGAGGCATGAGAATGTGAAAGATAGGGGGACGCTGTCGACCCGAGGGCGACGGCTCCCGTATGTGCCCTGATGAGAGTTCTTGAGGAAGTATATGGTTTTCATTCAACAGGAGAGTTTGCTCTCCTGTGCCAGATTGATATTAGTTATTTTCCGGGCCGGTAACACTCGTTACTGACGGTTTTTCTATATATATGTAGGTGAGGAATGCGAGCGATGAAAGCTGTCGGGACTGCGGAGGAGCAGCACGGAACCGCGCACACATGTACCTGCCGCGTGTAACGTATAATGACGGTGTGTTATTGCTACGTGAATGATAATTTTGATGTGTTTGTTTAGATAAATTGCTTGTTTTGAAATGAATGGATAAATGTGAATGAGTAGTGAGTTTGGAGTCCATGCATTTCATGTTTGCATCTCCATCTTAAAACGCCGAGAGTAGATCCTGGACGGCTTAACCGAACCCAGTAGATTAGCGAACGGTTCGGTCGCCGGCAGACATTCCCTGGGTCGGCCTGCGGGTGAGCCGAAATGGGTGTGTGTGGCGTTACTTATAGTTCATTCTAACTTATAAACATAATCTTACCCAACTATGTATTAAATGGGAGACTAAGTTGGCGGATCTCACAATCCACCTACTTTAGGAAATTTTGTCCTCGAAAGTCCTATAATTGGTCAGTTGTTAGAATGATTTAAATTTCATGGTTAATAATTTCTTAAAGATATTTAAATTTTATATTTAATTATTCCAAATTATTTTTGTATAATTATCTCATGCATAATTGTTTACCTGTTTTGTTATGTTATGATGCATGTTCATGCATTTTTATTTTTATGTCCTTACGTATATTGGGGTAACCCTTGGCCGACTAAGACGGGTCATTACAAATGTTATCAGAGTAACATAGTTCTATGTTAGATGATAGGATGAAGTAGAGACATTGGTTAGGTTTTTGGTCACAGGACAAAAAAGTCACCTGGGCTAAGGTTAACAATGAGCAAAATGTAGGAATTTTGAGGGCAAAATTTCGTAAGTGGGAATGGACTATTAATATTTAACTTTATTACCTACTTTTGAAGAGATGACTTAGGCTCAGTATGTCGTATTTTGAGGTTAGGGGTCGTTACAAGGAAGCCCCAAGAGACCTCCTGTAAGAACTGGTTGAGGTAAAGGTCTCACCTTTAGCCTTTTTTGCATGATTGTTATGCCCGTGTGGTTGTTGTTTAGTTGAATTTTGTTTTTCGATATTATATTCATGTAGATATACGTCTCAAAAACATTTAGAACTATTTTCATCATATTTGGACCTATATAAAAATAGTTATGTATTTTTTTAGTACTATATGCTCACTGTTTTCCATGGCTTTGGTAGAAAAATCATATCTCATGTTTTAGGTTGTATCTTTGCATGGTTCTTATCATATTAGCTTCATAAGAGATAGATCTATAAGTTTTGTTCAGGTTATTTTGTATGATTATGCACGTGTGAGCATGATTAAGTGCCAAACTTGGCAAAAAGGTGACAGCTTTCATGGCCATAGTGACTTGACACCTTTTCCCAAATTTTGCCCCATTTTGTAGGATGTATTCAAATTCTATGTTTTGCATGATTGTTTCTCACGATGTTAGCTCCGTCTTGATAAAATAACATTCTAAAATAAACTTAGTAAGGGCATGAACAAAAATGTAAATGCGTTATGTTCGATGATGTGTTATGTTATGCTTAGAGTTTATGCTCCTTAATGAGCTTGTTAAAAGATGCTAATAAAACCTATAAAAATTTATGGACTCAATAAGTGTATACTGGGAAAATGTAAATTGTGGACTAAGTTAAAGATCATTTAGGTGGTTATTTAATCGGGTTTTGTCGAGTGTACAAGAATGCAAGGTGAAACCCTAGTTCCATAGCTCCAATTACAAAATCCCTCAACCTAATCATTTATTGGTGAAATTGCGTGAATTTTCACCCAGTCCTTAGGATGTCTTTCAATAGAATCACACTAAAATTTGAAAGCCATTGGCTCAGTAGAGCTGACGTTATGAGTTTCTCAAGCCCAGTAGGTCCAGCCAGTTGTAGAAATGACCTACTTAATGCCTTCTCTCTCAGAGTCCACTTAGGCCTAACTTCTTAGAGTTTGGACTTGAAAATTTTTATAGGATTAAAGATCATGGCGTTGGCTAAACTTACAATTTTACTCAGGCCCATTTGGAGTATCCAAGCCCATGAACAAGGCTTAGAAAAATTGGTGCGTGGCCTAAGAACATTATTCTCCGCACCTTAACCCAACATTAGTGGGCCTTGTTTATCATGTTGACCCATGGGCCAGCATTGGGGAATTTTTTTAGCAAACCTTTAGAGGGTTAGGATCCACTGGTTCAAATTTTTTCCAGTTTGGACATCGTTTGGCTTGTTCGAAAAATCATCCAGTTGAATCTATTAAATAAAAAGCTAAAGTATGAGGCTTCCACTAAGTATACATGTAACCCAAAACCTTAATTAATATTACATAATAAGATTTAACAAGTCATTAGGTAATATAATTAAGTTAATTAAGCTTATGTGTGCATTGTACATACATGGAGGTTTCATCTTGTTTTACATACCGTGTTGGTTAACAAGTGATTAGGGTTTCCTTTTCTTTTGTTAGTATACGAAAAGTGATCTTGTCAAGTTAGGATGATGTGTTCGGCTCATCTAGGTTTGTAGGAATCCCCATATTTGACTGTGTTTGTCTCCATCGTAGCTTTGTTTTATAATCGTGGGATGGAGTTTGTGGCATTCAATTAGATCCCACTAGCTTCGGGCTGCTCAAACGACTCGTATTCGTTATTTAATAAAATTTCAAGGTTGAGATAACTTGGTCGTTTTCAAACTTATGATCTATAAATGGTATGATATAAGCTCCTACCCAAACCCTATACGTATATGTATGTGTGATAAATTTTTTTATGTGTTCTTCTCTATATAATCCTGCTAGCAGTGAGGTATAATGCATGCATATTACCGTTGACTAGATTCTGGTACATGGTTATGAATATGACATGTTGTATGTTCCGTTGAGTTGTTTAGACTGCACGTGGTGTCGTTGAGGGTTCTGTTACAATGTGTATGATTATTTTGTGCAGTCGTTGAATGACTTTGGCCTATATTTGATGTTTTAGACTTCCTTCGTGGGTATTGGAATACCCATTTACCACTTTTGATGTTATCATTAGTTACTTTTAGACTAGTAATCAACTTATTTGATCATTGACATTTGACATTTTTCACATATATATATGAACGCTAGCTTCAATTAGTAGTGGCTAGCAATGGCAAAAGGATCGAATGGCTCATGGTGGGGGTGCCAACCATTGTGTTAAGTTTTGCTTATAAGCTAAGTGATTATATAATTTTGGGAATGTCATCTAAATGTAATATGATCCCCTACGTGGGCTTAAAGCTATGATGTGTAAAAAAATCAGGTTTTGACTACGACTTTGCTTGGAATAATGTGTGTTGAGTGTTATTCGATGTCATTTTATTCAACT
Source organism: Piper betle (assembly GCA_033002965.1). NCBI lineage: Eukaryota > Viridiplantae > Streptophyta > Magnoliopsida > Piperales > Piperaceae > Piper > Piper betle. Next base: position 49,328 of record JAURVB010014115.1, on the reverse strand, counting down.
AACTTTTCATGTAGGGTAGTTAACTCTATGCTATTATTAACTAATGACCTTCAGTAGGGTTTGGTTAAGCCCTCAAAGTCTTGAAACTGATGTTGCACACTAAACATATTTGGTTGCAGCTATGCGTGTATTGAAGTAATGTGGATGTAGGAGCTTATGGTTCATACCTCATGAAGATCCATATGAAGATCGGGTGTTAGGATATAATGCCCTGACACTTGATATGAATGTCTTTGTGTTTTAAATTTGTAGTTGTGGGCATGTGGAACAAGTAACCACGACCCTTGTGTTATGCGTGTTAAATTCTGTAACATCATCTAAGAATAAGTACGTCTAACTTCAAGGTTGTAACTACGCATAAGAACCAGAACATGCATCCACATCCTTTTAATCTTAACCTCTTAGTTGAATTGAGGGTTTTGATTTTGTGTAGATTGGAGTGATCATTTGTATTATGTAAAGTCACCCTCTTAGTTGTCAGGGAGGTGCTGCTTCTCTCGTCACTCGGAGTGCTCATGCTACGAGCTCCCCTTAGATTTAAGAAATTTCCTATAGTGGTATGAATCAGTATGCATTGTATGAAAATCCAATAAGGTGTCAGTTTTAAGTTTCCTTCAGTGGATTTACTTCCGTAAGATTTGTACGATAGTATTCAAATGAATAATTTTTCGAATTATAACATCGCAATTTGGTCTATCCTTGGACTTGGGCTGTTATAATTTCTTGTATTCTATGTGAAAATTGAAATCCATCAATTTTAGTAACCTTATAATGAACTACCATGGCTAGTTTTTGTTCCCATAAGTATTGGAGACTTGAACAATCAATTCATACCACAAAGTGTCTTCCCAAAAGATGTTATCACTACTTAAGCACCGGAAGAACAAAAACCATTATTTTCTTTTTGCCTGTAGATAAGAGTAGGCATTTTGAATTGTCGAAAATGGCCGAAACGAGCTGAAAATTAGATGAATCGGGTTAACTCACTGAACCAAACCAAGTGACCGAGTTAACTCGGTCTGGGTTAGATAAATTGGTGGGCTAGGTCAGCTAGGCTAGTTTGGATTGCTGGTCATAGACACGGATATGGGAAAGCAGGTAGGCACACACGGGTGAACATGACTCGGGCTGGTGGACGCGAACACGGGCCAACGGATGCAAACACGAGCAAAATGGTTTCGATGGAGCGGGCAGTGCCCATCACTGGAAAATGCTGACGGTGGCAAGGCTTAGGACGACGCCGATCGGGATCGATGGCCTAGGCAACAAGGAACATGGTGGTGGTGTCGATCAGGAGACTCCAACCACCGACTGGTCGAAAAATGGCTGGATAGGGGCGCACTGGCATTGCCGGTGGCAATCATAGCCACAGCGGTGATCAAGGGTGGTCTCAAAATGAAGATATTTGAGAAAGAAAGCTATGAAGGTGGTCAGATTGACTGAAAGTGGCTTACCGGTGCCAAAAAATGGCTTGAACGGCAGCAACGATTGTAGTGGAGGAATACTTACGGTAAAAACATCATTGTCGGTGGCTACTGTAGCATCCAGTGGTGGTGAGGGATATGGATCGATAGCCAGCTATGAGGTGATCATGGTGGTACTTATCTCGTGGTCGGGGATGGCTAGAGACTCACCGGTAGTGAGCCAAAGTGGTGGCACTGTTAAGGGTGGAAATCATCTAAAATCATGGGAAACTTCCTAAAAAATAATGGGGTAAAGCTAGCTTGACATGCACAGATTTGATCTTTCCACCTGGCGCGATCTAAACATCCAACAACTCATGGTATAATGGGGTCCACCTATGGATATATACATATATATTTATGTGGGTATACGACTCCAGATCATGGTTGCACTGCACCCCTCGGCATCAGAATCGATGTCATGGAGTTAACCGCAGCCAGTCGATGGTTGAACCCGTCGGTTATGTCCAAATTAATTTAATCAGACATATATAGATACATTTGACGATTTATAATCAGAAGGATGTGGAAAGTGGGTGGAAGCCGTTTTGATACTACTCAGGCACCAAGGGGTGGATAGCTTGGAACACCTTTAAGCTTTTTACCATTTAGGGGTGGTTATTATTTTGTCGGAACACTCAAGTCAACCTAATTGCGGGAATGCCACTGTGTTGGCGTCGCGACGCACCTCAGCCGGCGTGTCTGCATGCGGAGATGTTGATCCTTGTGTAGAGGGGGAGAACAAAATCAGATCAGCAGTGATCAAGTGTGGCGTGAGTGCCTCCCGCGTGGAGATGTGAGGTAGTGTCGGGTAAGCGGCGATTGCAGGTGTGCGGCTGCAACCAGCCGATTGGTCGGGCCACGCTGGCGGGCGCACGCCGGTAAGCTGTCGGCGCAGCGTATGTCGGCAGCCTGGTCGGACCGAACCATGGCCAGTGTGCTATTCGGCGGCAGGCTCGGAGCCTGGCGTGCGGCGAGCGACTGGAGCAGTCGCTGGCGAGCGTGGGGTGAGCGGGACTGGAACGTGGCAGACAAGGATCTTAGGTGTACCATCCTTTACCCATGCTTAAATAATTTAATAAGATGTATATCTGGATATTTTAGTAATTTCATTAATAAACCGATTCCGATTTAAATCGGCCGTTCTCGATTCCGAGTTAAGTCGGTCGGACTCGGCCGAACTCGGGCGATTCCAACGCCAATTCGGGAACACCGAACCAGCCCCGAACGGATCGAACGCGACGCGATCCGAATGATATCGGCTGATTCCACATGGAATCGGCCATTCATGCATAGGCTCCAGATGGACAGAAAGTTCAGATCGACATTGTCGCAAGTCAAAACTGAGATGTGTCCTATAAGTGACGGCATAGGTGGGACTCAAGCCAATAAGGCTGAATGAGACTTAAAACCCTCAACTCAATTAAATAAAAATCTACGACTCAAATCAAGTTGGGCCTATAGGGGCAATCCGGCATTCCAAAATCCCTAAGATGCATGTAAATGAGCGACCTTGAAAATCTCAAATGGATACTAAACACTGTAACGACCTAGATCTAGGCTTAAAACCCTGACTAACCCATAAAAAATGTATGTATACCTTGCGTACACACTAATAACTCATACTCTACTATAGCATAACTAAAGTTATCATCTGAATGTTTGGCATACTCAACATCTATAACATGTTCATACAGCCATCTGGGTCCCTGCTCATGATCTGAAAACTACTCTGGCTCAAGCTCACTCAGAACTGACTCAAGACTGGCCCAAACCAAGCAAAACTACAAGTAGTAAAACCCTAACCCAAAGCTGGGGTTTTACAACCTCTGCTTCTTATAAAAATTTCATCCCCGAAATTTCTCACAACGACTGTGACCGGTCGACTCAACTAAAGATGCCACTAGGCTGGAAAAACTAAATCTGTTGAGCTAAGACCTAGAGGATAGCTCTCCCTCAAAAGCTAGTTGCACACGCCGAATGGACCAACATGAAGCTTGAACTCTAAACTTTGATAAAGCTCACCAGGTCCTTACTAATCTGGCTAGACAGAGTACACATGATTGAATCATCTGGCAAAACATGCCATACATGTTGAAATCATCTAGATAGACTGACCATACATGCTCGAATCATCTCGTTTGACTGGTTCCTAAGGTCACTGCAAACTATGGGGACTGAAATGTAATAGACCCACTGAAAGGTTTACTCTTATTTTCTAATTCAAAATGTATCAGAAAGGTTAACCCAAAAAGGAAAAAAGGAAATTCTTCAAGAAGCCCCATTCATCTAACTAGCTTCCTCTACTAATTAGAGGCATATATGCCAAGCAAAGCTAGATCAACCACAAAGTTGGAGCTTAAGCGGGGAATGGTTTGGTGGATGTAGCGTTACTCAATAACCATGAACAAGTAGAGGCTGAAAATAAAATTCTATACCCATTTCTCCAGCACAGTCTCATTGGAGTTCAGCGCCAAAGATTCAAGGCAGTTTATCGCTTCCTGAAAATCTCTAACTTCCAAATCATTGTTTCTAATGGACTTATATCCATCAGCAACTTTGGCCAGGGATACAGCCACATCAGTAACTTATCCCATTTTCAATATCTACCCCACAGAGTGGGCAATCCTTGAAATGCAAAATGCAAACTCTGTCACCAAACGGACATTGTCTGTAAATTACACACACAAGAACAACAGGACATTGCTTTGAGAAGAATGGAGGTAGAATTGTACATCTAAGAGAAGACTTACTTGCAAAATTTAAGTGCACAAGGCACAGTTTTGCTGCTCTCGTATAGAAGTGCACGACATATCAAACAGCTCAATGGACCCAACTTAAATGTCTCGAAATCATATCCATAACGGCACTTTGGGAAAACAGTTAAGGATCCATCATCTTCCTTCTTGTTCTTCTCATTGGTCTCAGATTGTAGATGGACAGATTGTACTCATTGCGTTCAGCAATCTCCCCTGTCATCAGCAAATGGAAGCAAAAAAAACTGATATTCACTTAGAAGACAAAATTTAACTCAGGTTCCTAACAAGTTAGAATCCAACGGCTGGAATAAAAATGATCCAACTGTTGGATAGAATCCAACCATCGAAAAATATGAACCAAGATCTTTCTGCAATGTTAACTGCCGTCTAAATATATATATATATATCTTTCCAAGGTCACGTTATTTTGTTGTAATTGGATTTATTGGGCAAGTGCACGTTATTTAGACAAGGTCATCAAACCCATCGTCATCAAGATTCTTGCCCTCTACCGATATGTCCAAACGGTCGGATAGGTTGGATAGATCTTTCTGCAGCGTTAACTGCCCTCTAAATATACATATATATCTTTCCAAGCATCTCATCATCATATTAACTGTCCACTTCAAGTCCTAGAACAGCGCCTTTTGTTGTAATTGGATTTATCGGGCAAGTGCACGTTATTTAGACAAGGTCATCAAACCCATCGTCATCAAGATTCTTGCCCTCCGCTCTTCTTTTAATTTAACATCAATAACTCTGGTAAGGAAGCTTTTTCATATTATACATACATGGTTACTGAATTTTTGGCGCTTGGTTAAGGAAAAAGATATACTGTTCCATGTTACAGACAAGTGAACAGCACAAGTGAACTTCACGATATAACTTGGCGATTGATATAAGGTACGGCAGAAAGCTGGTCGACCCATTTGTCATTGCACATCTTATAACAAGAATTGATGCACTCTAACTGTCTTTATTTCAGCAATTCTTTTATCTTGCATAAATTATATTACTCGAGCACAAAGTTCAAAATTACATGGTTAATCACTAGTATTTTCTTCATAGTTAGTATTTTTTTATTGATATATGAAGTTTTTGATAATTGATTATATTCTTTCATGCATGATTAATTACTAGTATTTTCTTGATAGTTAGTATTTTTTCTTAATAAATGAAATTATTGATAATTAATTAGATTCTTCCATGCATGGTTAATCACTAGTATTTTGTTCATAATTAGTGTTTTTTCCAGATACATGAAATTTTTAATAGTTGATTATATTGCTCAATGAATGGTTCATCACTAATATTTTTTGATGGTTAGTATTTTTTTCTTAATATATGAAATTTTTGATAGTTGATTATATTTATCCATGCATGGTTAATTACTAGTATTTTCCTGATAGTTAATTTTTTTTCTTGAAAAATGAAAATTTTGATAGTTGATTATTTTCATCCATGAATGGTTAATCACTAGTATTTTCTTGATAGTTAGTATTTTTTTCTTGATATACGAAATTTTTTATAATTAATTATATTCTTCCATGCATGGTTAGTCACCATTATTTTCTTTATAGTTAGTATTTTTTTCTTGATATATGAAATTTTTTTTCCGTGCATGGTTAATCGCTTGTATTTTCTTGATAGTTAGTACGTTTTTTCTTGATATATAGTCACCAAGTTCTTTTATAATTTTTTTCTTGGTTTTTAAGAAAAAGGCGAATGGAGGACATGGGTGTTGAGAAAAAGAGCGGTGATAAAAGAAAGAAGTTGGTTAAGTTAACTATTAAGATTGGCGCCATTGTCATAGGAATCCGCCATGTTCATGTAGCCAGAAGTTTATTTCCTCTTCTAGATAAGGTGTGTACTAATTTATGTACAATATATTCATTCTAGATTTGTGTATAACCTTTTCGAATACTTATTCATCATTATTCATATATATTAGATGGTTTTTCTGATCAAGTATATTTGTTAATCCTATCATATGAATCCTCACTAATTGTTCATTATTCCGATTAATTATCATGTCATTGGTTTAAGGTGTGATTTGGTCTTTGATGCTTATATTTTTGCTTTAACTAAATGTTTGATAGGATAGTGGCACTCGAGATAAAATTGAGGTTGGTGCAGACAAGCCCAAGGAAGCTCCTCTAGTGTGCTTCTGATCACGTGCTTACTCAATCCCATAGTCACATACACTTGAAAATAATAAGAAATATGCTTTGCATATATTATTTTTAGTAATACTTCCTTGTTTTCCAAGTTCTTGAGTTATTCTTGATATTATTTTGTACGCAGTTTGGTGACGGTATCAAAAGAGCTCGAGTAAAGTTTGTGGAGAAGGGGTTGAGCATGGTATTGGGAAGAAGATCAGGCTAATTGATAAGGAGGACACTTCTCCCTCCTCTATTCATCATGTAAGTATATTTTTGCCATACACTACACATTTCTTGCTCATGGTATTCTTTCTCCTTGGACTTTACATTATTCTATGTAATTTATTTGTGTCTTTCTGTTACTATTGCAGATCGGAGATGATCAACATGGAGTGACCTTCGAATCTGAGAAGACTAGCCTTTGTGATGAACTCTTGAAGGAGGCTGAACACTACCAGTTGCCCAAGTATAGGACAAATACGAAGGTGTTGGTCACAACCAAATTAAATAGCAAGAAGACTCCTTTGCCTCGCTCAAGGGTACCAAGATCAATATCCCCATTAACTAGCTGATCATATATTGAATATCAATACTATATATGTTAAACTAACAATTACATGTGTGGTGGGCAGATTCTTAAAAAGCTTCGAAGCATGGGAACAAAGAACAAGAGAAGCTTGCAAGCTACCAGGTTGATCTCCACAAGATGCTCATTTTGAAATATTGCACGCTACGAATGAATTGACCATAGATGTTATATGTATTCTTTACTGTATTCAAATATTGGCAATTTTTTAATTTACAAGGCAATGCCAAATGTCCCCCCTGTCTTTTGTAATTTAATTTCTAATTAATAAAATAGGAGGAATTCATTCAATTGTACAAGATGATTAAGATGAATTCATTCAATATTCCTTCTCTAAAATGATGGAATCTATATCCTTTCTAACTCTTGCTGCATTTAGCCACTGCAAAGCCCCTGCATTCATGCCAGATAATAGACTGTAGTCGTCGGTGTTGTGAGAGTCCAAGTGCAAGAGCTGTCTCTTACATAACCTCTAGACATGATATTACAGAGAAAAGTAGATGGTTCATCAACTGGTCGAAAATTGAGCTGGCATAGTCCATCTGCCCCCACTGTGAAAGAGCACATGCTGCCACAAGATCTTGTGATACAAGTACATCCTGGTGAAGCCCAACTTTTAGGATATGTGCATGAGCCTGCTTGAACTCCACCAAGCTCTTGCATTTTTGCATGGAAAGGCCTTCGTGTTCCCCCAACCTCACTCTTGTTGGATGCTGGAACCTCAAACGTCGGAAGGGAATGGGACTGTTGAACTCTAATTGATTTGATCATCATCACATTGTTTTTCCATCATCGGATCAATTCATTAACTTGGCTCAAATGAAAAACAAATACGAACCTGTCTCCAAAAAAAGTAAAGACAAGCTTGAAATTTGTATATTTCAGACAATCAAAAACCAATCAGGAGCATACTTTTAGACAACCAAGGAACAAGATCTTGCACAAGCTTCTTCCATTGTGAATCATTACCTCAGAATCATTGATTTTGTAGGAAAAAAGCCCAGTCAAAAAATTTTGTCTTTCTACAACAAAATGGTATTCTTCAATCTAAAATAACTACTAGAGAATTGAACATTTTATTCTTGGAGGAAATTTGATGGGAGGAAAAAGTAGATGGAGCTGGTGGACAGTGACAGAGTGCGAGGGTGAGAGGTATTAGTCGGTAGCCGATTTTTAATCAGAAACTTTTAAAAACTCAGTTTTTGGTTCACAACCACAATACTTTATTGGATATTAAATAAAATATAACTTTTAATGTATAATAAATATTTTTTGTAATTTTAAAATTCACTTGAAACAAATACACCCCATACTAGTTACAAATCTATTATAGCAAATATGATATTATAAATTTTTCCATATAACCTTTTTGGGGAGCAAATGAGCAGTCCTCCATTGTGAGGAACATTATTACTCCAATCAACTAATACATTATGTAAGTGAAAATTTTTCCTTAATGGCTTCGAGGAGAGCACTTTATATCCATATGTGGCCATAGGCCATAGCTTTTATGAAGAAAAATAAACCTACGACAGTATAATTGACGATGGTGTTACACCTTATTTTAACAAATCAGCAAAAAATTGTAATTATTCGGCATAATTCTAATTTGTTGGCCACTTCACCTCCGCCGATTGTCGCTACTGAGCCCCGCCGTGCTGACGTTGTGCCACCCCGAGCACCTCCGCCCACCCCCAATCTATACGATGATGAATAGCCGTACCCTAGCACCGCCCGTCCCTACGCTCGTTCTGCTGCAGTCCACACAGCTCCGCCGTCACCGTGCCACTGTCTCCGTTCTGACGATCTTGCTGTCCCTCCACCACTGTGTACCGCTGCCTAGACATGCCAAAGGCCGCCGCTTGGGCAACCCCTAGCTAGGGCACCATTGAAAGGTTTACTCTTATTTTTTATATTATTTTAATTTTCTCATTGGATTTACAAAAACCACATGGTTTACTATTCATAGATCAAGTTATTCAGCCAAACACATGCAAATTATTTATCAGTTATAAGTAACTAATAAACAAATAATAAGGTACATATTATTTATCAAAAATTACACCAATATTCATAAATATTCAAAAATTTCAATAAATCAAAAATACCACTCAACATAATAAATTGAGCAATTAACCATGCTCAAAAAATATTTAGAAGCTTACAATAATTTTTAGAATTGAAATTGAACACCATTAACTTGAGTTAATAATTTCAATAATTAATAAGTAAATATGGTAAAATAAATCAAAATAATATGAACATGTTACGAAAAAGTCAATTCAGTGATATGCATGTATGTAGAAGAGCAGGATTAGAAAATATATCTGGAACCATTTGAAAGCGATCAGAAATGGTACAGAAACAGTTAGAAATGTCTGAACCAACCCGGACCAAATTGAGTTGGGTAAATGGGCAGGTGGGTTGGGTCAGTCAATGACCCAGACCATGTCGGGTCCAACAGATTGGGCCCAACGCACCCGACCACTGGCAAGGTGGCCGGAGGAGGAACTCCGGTGGGCAACACAGCGGCAGCTGGAAAAGGTCGGCAGAGGGACAGTGATCACGTCGGAACCGACGGCGACCTGAAAACCAGCTCAACAGCAATGGCAGAGGCTCGAGCAGCTCCCGGCGATCGGCGGTGAGGCCGTGCCGACCAGTGGTCGCAATCTGTAGAGGGCAATGCGTTGAAGGTGTTAGGGCTGTCGGCAACAGCGGCCTTGGATGGCAACATTTCGGTTCAAAATTCGGCAAGTTCCGATGGCAACAGGGCGGCCAATCAAATCCAGTGAGGATCCCAGTCGATCAAGATGACAACTGCAGTGACGATGACGGCATCGGCGATTGGGTCGCTGGTCAACCAGAGTTGGCCCTGAAAGGAGACGAGAGAAAACAATTGGAAGGTCACTGGCAGCAATTCCAGCATTGACCGCTGGTGATCAATCCATCTTGACTCAACGAGCATAATGGTGGCAAGTGTCACAGGTCTAGTCTATGGGACGTGATGGGGCTAGGGTTTGGTGGTTGTCCCTAGCATTCCTATGTTCCTAAGGGGTGATTAGGGTTTCCCTAGTGGTGAAAACAACTGGCCACACTAATCTATGTTGGAGATGAAGGTATATGAACCATAGTGTACGTAGCTGTTGGAGGACCGAGCATTGCATGCGAGCAAAGTGTCGGCGACAGCGAGTATCGGCATATGCAGCGGGAATGGAGTACTGGGCATGTGGCTGGGTGTGAGTAAGCAATAAACCTCAAGATGCTACTGGTTTGTGAAATGAGGCCACGCGGGTGCTGGTGACTGAGCACTACATCTGGGAGTAGCAAGCAGGTTGGCATAGGCTTTGGCAAGTGATGTCGAGCAAGTTACCAGGCATGGACAAGTAGTGCGGGCCAAGCAGCGTGTACTGAGCAGCATGACCATGCGGATGCGAGCAGTAGCGAGCTCAGCATGCGTGACCGAGCAATAGCAGGTGCTGTGTGCAATCACAATGCTGAGCACTGGTCTGTCAGCGCTAGCGGCTGTCGGGCGATGTGTGAGCAGTGATGTGATCTAGCGGTGGCGATGTCCAGTGTTTGCAGCGGTAAACTCGGGAAGGACGTGAGGTTGAATAGGTGATCGAACCAGTGCTAGGGGTGACCCAGGGGGCGTGACAGCGGGTATCAGAGCCTGGTTTCAACCAAAGTTTGAGCATAGTGCAGGCAAAGTGCTAGGGTTCAGACCAGGTGTGATTCGGGCAGGCGTTTGTGCAACATAAACATAGCTTTCAGGGTAAGGCCTCCACACCATACAGGAGTATCATACAGCAATGGATACACGCGTAGAAGCTCTGAGGGATAGAGTTGCAAGGCTAGAAGTGTTAGTAGGAGGGCCTACTGACCGAGAAGATGCACATACCATCTTCGACCGACTCAGTCCCTAACTGAAGGGATGAGGGACTTGAGTGCTCGGGTTGGAGCACAACCTGAATCCATTCATGCAGGTAATACGGCTGAGATGTTGGGACATCTCAGGGATGCATTTGAAGGCTTGCATACAGATGTGGAATCGCTGAAGCGAGGGTTTCTAGCACATTCTCAACAGGGTACTGCTGACCATGTGGCAGAAGGAGATAACTCAGTTCCAGGAAGGCTCAAAGTGCCAGAGCTGAAGAATTTTGAGGGGAATAGATCAGCCAAGGATCTAGAAAACTTCATATGGGACATGCAAGAGTATTTCACGGCCACGAAAGTTCCCAAAGAAAGACAAGTTTCGATGGCCAGCATGTTTATGTCTGGGGATGCCATGTTGTGGTATCATACTCGCACCGAAGAGGGAGAAAGTGTTGGACGTCCCAGAATAGAAACTTGGGAGCTACTGAGGAAGGAGCTTCAGGAGTAGTTTTTGCCAACCAACACTACCTGGGTGGCAAGGGATCGACTCAAGAAGTTGAGATAGATAGGCATAGTACGGGAATACGTCAAAGAGTTTAGCTTGTGTCTCTTGGACAGGAAAAATATGTCTAAAGATGATAAACTGTTCAATTTTATCAATGGTTTGCAGCCATGGGCATAGGTAGAAGAAGGTACAGGGCTTACCCACAGCGATGGTAGCAGCTGATCCTTCGGTGGATTTCAAGACAACTGCTGGGTCTAAGGATGAGGATCCAACCCAGAAATCCAAGGCTAGCCGAGACCATCAGTGTGAACAAAAGGTGAAGTCATCCAAGCTTAGGTAGAAGAAGAAGAAGAACTTCAGTTTTAGGGCAATGGACAGCACCAGGGTTACTAATGTGAGAAAGTCCAGTTGTTTCTTGTGCAATGGGCCTCATAGAGCTAAGAAATGTCTGACTAAGGGCAAGATCACTACAGACGGAGACCAGGGGATCCAGGTCCTTCTGCCCGAGCATCAACCCTTCAGATCCTCGAGGCTATTCGAGCTAGACAGGCAGCTTCAAGGGGAGCTGATTTGATGTATGTACCGGTGGTAGTGAATGGGAGGAAAGTTTCAGCCTTAATTGATTCCGGTGCGACACACAGTTTTGTCTCTAAGGGGATGGGTATGAGACTTGCGCTGAAAACAGGAATCAACGCAAACAGGATCAAAGCAGTGAACTCACAAGCTAGACCCGTAGATGGAATTTCCAACAATATCAGGATACACTTGGGAGAGTATGAGGGAAGCTGGATTTAATGGTGATCGAAATGGATGATTTCAACCTCATTCTGAGCAATACCTTCATGCGAACTGCTGGAGTGGGAGTCTTCCCTCAGCTTGGAGGAATCTTGATGATGGACAAGGTAGGTGCAAGCTTTGTTCACTGTCAAGGGGGACCTTTGAGGGTCGAGGATCGCACTTTCAGTGAACAGCAGCTGTCGGCAATGCAGCTGGCTAAGGGGTGCAAACGAGGTGACTTGCCCTATCTTGCTGCGATATTTGAGATCAGTCCGGATCATGTGGTGGTGGTGTCGGATTTTCTAAGTGGGTTACTAGAAGAGTATTCCGATGTAATGCTGTCAGAGTTGCCAGATGGGTTACCTCCCATACATTCGGTCAAACACCGAATCGAGCTGGAGCCAGGGACTAGAGCACCAGCAAAGGCGCCATATTGAATGTCACCGAAGGAACTCGCAGAACTGAAAACCCAGCTAGGGGAGCTACTGGATTCGGGGAAAATTTAGCCATGATGTGCACCATATGGAGAACCTGTTCTTTTCCAGGAGAAGGCAGATGGTATTTTTAGGCTATGTGTCGATTACTGGGGTTTGAACAAGGTGCCTTTAAAGAACAAGTACCCAGTTCCACTTATAGCTGACTTGTTTGACAGGCTGAGTAAGGCAAGAGTCTTTACGAAGTTGGACCTAAGGTCAGGGTACTGACAAGTCCGGATTGCACCAGATGATATCCCAAAAATGACTATGGTTACGAGGTATGGGTCTCTTGAATTTCTCTTAATGCCATTTCGACTGACAAATGCTCTAGCTACGTTTTGCAACTTGATGAACGATGTGTTCAGAGACTTTACTGATAAGTTCGTAGTTGTGTATCTGGATGATATAGTCATGTACAGTGAGACCGAGGAGGAGCACTGGGGTCACTTGAAACAGGTATTGGGACGGCTAAGGGAACAACAGCTTTTGGTGAAAAAGGAGAAATGCGTGTTTGGCCTAAGGGAGATCAACTTCCTAGGGCATCGTATTGGCCATGGTGAGGTGCGAATGGGGGAATCCAAGGTGAAGGCCATAGTGGATTGGCCTGAGCCAACAAAGGTGACAGAGTTGAGAAGCTTCCTTGGTTTGGCCAACCATTATAGGAAGTTTATACATGGGTACAGCCATGTGGTGTCTCCGTTGACTGATATACTGAGAAAGAATCAGTCATGGGCATGGTCGGGACCGTGCCAAGCAGCTTTTGAGCAACTGAAGGCAGCGATTTCATCTGAGCCGATATTGAAATTGCCGGATTTTAATCAACCATTTGAAGTAGTGATGGACGCTTCAGACAGAGCCGTGGGAGGAGTACTGCAGCAGGGTGGACACCGATAGCTTTTAAAAGCTTGAAGCTGAAGGAAGTAGAGACAAGATACTCAGTTCATGAGAAGGAGATGCTCGCAGTAGTACATTGCCTCAGGGTTTGGCGTGTGTACTTGTTAGGATCGAAATTCGTGGTGATCACTGATAACGTTGCTAACACCTTCTTCAAGACCCAAAAGAAGTTGTCTCCTAGACAGGCAAGGTGGCAAGAGTTTCTGGCTGAGTATGACTTTGAATGGTTACACCAACTAGGTAGATCCAACCAGATGGCAGATGCACTGAGTAGGAAGAACTTGGAGATGGTGGCGGCCTTAACTAAAATTGAAACTGAGCTACTGGGGCAGGTCAAGGAGTTAGCACAAACAGATCTTGAGTACCAGAAGCTGGTTGATAGGATCAGAGAGAGACTAGCTCAGAAGTATTGGCTTGATGATGGGATAGCCTACGCTATTGGGGGTCAACTTTATATTCCTACTGGTAGACTTAAACAAAAGCTCATGGAGGAGTCTCATGATACCCAGTGGGTAGGACATCCAGGTAGGGACCAAATGTACGCACTCATGTCACGAGAGTACTATTGGCCTAGGATGGAGGCTGATAAAGAAGCTTTCGTGAAGTCCTCTTTGGTGTGTCAACAGGACAAGGTGGACCAAAGACTAGAGGCTGGTTTGTTGCAGCCCCTACCCACACCGACGAGGCCATGGAGTTCAGTATTGTTAGACTTCGTGTCAGGGTTTCCTAGGGTTAAGGGAATGTCTTCAGTGATGGTAGTAGTTGACCGATTTTCCAAGTATGTCGTGTTTGCCACAACACCACATGCATGCTTAGCTGAGACAGCTGCGAAGTTGTTCTTCAAGAACATGGTAAAGCACTTTGGAGTGTCGACAGATTTAGTAAGTGATCAAGATGGTAGATTCATGGGTAGATTCTAGACGTGTTTGTTCGGGTTGCTAGGGAGCAAGCTGAACTTTTCTACTGCTAATCACCATCAAACTAACGGGCAGACTGAGAGGACGAATGCCTTACTTGAGGAGTATTTGAGGCATTTCGTCACAGCCAGCTAGGCAAACTGGTTGGAACTTCTTGATGCAGCACAGTTTTGTTATAATTTGCATCATTCTTCAGCAACAGGATTTAATCCTTTTGAGGTTGCAACAGGCTATCAACCTCTGACACCACAGGAGGTAGCTCTACAGGCACATGGAGTGAAGTGTCCAGCTGCTTCCAGGTTTCCTAGGGATAGGCAGGACTTGTATGAGGACGAAGTGGACTAGCTAGCCAAAGCGACATGCCGGATAAAAAGATATGCGGACCTGAAAAGGAGACCGTTATCGTTCAGCATAGGGGACCAAGTAATGCTGAAGCTTACACCTCAGATTTGGATTAAAATCAGACGTACCGAGGTGCACAGGTCATTGGTGCAGCGGTACAATGGTCCTTTTGAGGTGGAGAAGGTCGTCGGGAACGTAGCATACCAGTTGAAGCTTTCCGAGAGATACAAACTCCATCCGACCTTCCATGTTAGCTTTCTCAAGCCATTCCACTAGGATGTGGTCAATCTGAGAAGAGCTCGTCCTAGGAGAGCTCGACCGATAGTCCGGCAAATGTATAAAAAGAAGGTGGGGAAAATTTTACAGCACAAACGTATTGGCTAGGGGGCCACCAACGAGAGGACAGAGTATCTAATAAAGTGGAAAGGGGAGCCAGGAAGCGAGGCTAGCTGGGAGCGTGAACAGGACTTGTGGCAATTTGAAAGAAGGATCAAGAAGTATTGGGGAGAACTTAACCTTTCGATGAGGACATCGGGTCTCATTGGTGGGGGAGGACTGTCACAGGTCTAGTCCATAGGACGTGACAGGGCTAGGGTTTGGTGGTTGTCCCTAGCATTCCCGTATTCCTAAGGAGTGACCGGGGTTGTCCTAGTGGTGAAAACAACTGGCCACACTAATCTGTGTTAGAGATGAAGGTAGATGAACCATGGTGCACGTAGTTGTTGGAGGACCAAGCATTGCAGGCGAGCAAAGTGTCGGTGACAACGAGTATCAGCATATGCAGTGGGAATGGAGTACCGGGCATATGGTTGGGTTCGAGCAAGCAATAAACCTCAAGATGCTACTGGTTCGTGAAATGAGGCCAGGCGGGTGCTGGTGACCGAGCACTACGGCTGGGAGTAGTGAGCAGGTTGGCATAGGCTTTGGCAGGTGATGCCGAGCAAGTTACCATGCATGGACAAGTAGCGCAGGCCAAGCAGCGTGTACCGAGCAGCATGACCATGCGGGCGCGAGCAGTAGCGAGCTCAGCGTGCATGACCGAGCGGTAGTAAGTGATATGTGCGGTAGCGGGTGATATGTGCGGTAGCAGGTGCTGTGCGAGATCACGATGCGGAGTGCTGGTGCGTGAGCGCTAGCGGCTGAAGGGCGATGTGCGAGTGGTGCTGTGATCCAACAGTGGTGACGTCTGGTGTTTGCAGCGATAAACTCAGGAAGGACGTGAGGTTGAACAAGTGATCGAACCAGTGCTAGGGTCGAGCCAGGGGGTGAGACGTGGTGCCTAGCGGTGCAGCCGAAGGTTTTGGCCAAAGTTAGTTGCGGATAAGAGATACCAGATCTTTGGAGATTATGGTATTCTATCCTTATGCACGAACAAGGATTCCAGCAATAAACTTGGACTATAGAGATGAGAAGCGTGGAGAATTGGATGCGTGATGTACCAAGAGAATATCTTTAGGGCTTGGAGATAACTACACGGGAGTAGACTACAAAGAGGATGGATTATTGGAGAAGGAATCAAGCAATCAAGCATTGAGCGACGGACTCTTTGAGTAGAGAGGATGCATTGGGTGAATTGTGTTGAAGCACTGAGTGGAGAAGTGCTTGCTACGATCTAGGAAGGGAGACGGTGAAGTTGCTGCAGCCAGGTATTCATACAAAGGAGTTGGAACTTCACAGTGCAGGGGTGCCTTCGTCGACCAAGGATCCAAGTACACAATTCTGCGCCCTAACAACCAAGTGCTTTTCAGGCTGAGTGAATTGCATGTAATAAGTCTATCGAGGGGGACGACTTGAGGGTTGTGGTGAGGATTATTTGTGAGAGGGGTTTCCTTTAATTCTCACGGCCTTCCTATCAGGAAAGGGGGCCAACGTCGTTGGGGTTTGCATGTCCATGACAAATAGGTAGTCGGGGAGAGATTACTTGTAATCCTTTGTTTGAGTTTGTAATAAAGGTTGGGACAGGGGTTTCGTAATACTGTTGTGTCAACAATTGTGCTTGGTGTCGAGGCAAGTTCTGTTGGATTCCTAGAACTGGTCTACACCTTGTACTGGGTAGCGGTAATTGGGGTTGTCGATAGCGCTAGGATTTGCTTAGCGTGATGGTAGTCACAAGTCGCGGCACTACTCTACGCGTGCGATCGACATTGTGATCGATAGGGTTGCTGTGTCGTGCCGGTAGCCGATAGGATTGCTGCGTGTGTGCATTGTGCTAGTCGGGTGTAGTGGTAAGTCAGTTGGTGTTTATGTGAATTTGCTGTTTACAGGCTACGTAGGGAACACGTTTCTGGTTGCATACTTGTAGAGGGCTGGTATTTCCAGGCAAAAATATGCCGCACGTGGTGTCTTTTAGGGCAAAAAATTGTACCCTAGAGGAACCCTGTGATAGCAAAGATGGCAACAATGAACGATGGAGGACCATAATCGGTAGCCGTGAACAAGGCGGCCATTTTGGAGCCTGATTCCCAACAAAAGGCAAGGTCGCCCCCAGTGAGACTCATCGGGATCGGTAGCCGACATAGCAGCGAATCGACCGGCGGTAGTAGCTTGGCCAGTGACGGCCTGCCGATGGGGAGGAAGAAGCAAGGGAAAGGGTGGGCGTGGTGGAGGGGTAAAATGGTATTTTTACCATTTGAGGTCCTCTTACATGCCCGACACGTAGTAACCTCCAGATGCATGCAACACTCGGTATACGTAGGAATTCGAACAACAAGGCAAATCAAAGTCGCAATTGCAACAGAATCATCAGGACACTTTGTTGTCCAGCAATCGTGATAAATTATAAATAATCGTACGATTTAACACAGCTATGTCGATCAACATGCACGTTCTACACAGCCCCGAAAAATGCGTAGAGAAATCTCATATATTCCGGTAGGTAGAACAAAGCCAACGGTACGTCGTTTACTAATCCAACGCAACCTACAAAACAACTCTCACTTTTAGTAGTTAATTGAATAATCATGTCTTAGTCAAACACCATCAAGTCGAACAAAAGAGGTCTGATCAACGGAGTAAAATCAAGAACAAAGCTGTGATTTTACAATAAGCATAGAGTTGAAAGGATATTTTATCCAATGGACCTAGTCTATTTAAGGTTGTAGCCATCCTGCCAAATTAGCTTAGGGTTAAAGAAAGATAATAAACTATTTGATCTATTTTATGGCCCTTTCGACATCATAGAAAAGATGGGATCATTAGTTTATCGACTAAAATTATCACGGGATTACAAAATGCATGATGTTTTTCATGAGTCCTTATTGAAACCCCAACTGAAATCAAGTATGTGGTTGAGGATCTAATCCCCTAAAGTATATGTTGTTTCTGAAATTATTCATCCTTATCCAACAGCAATAGTGGGATATAAATCCTAGCAGCGTTGGCAGCAATGCAAAGTTCAATGGTCAAGATTATAGAGAAGCTACGTAGGAAATCCTCAGGGAGCTGCAATGGTATTGTCCTGCATTTCTTAGGGCCCTTGTGCAAAGGACATTTTTAGGGATGAGGCATTCACGAGAGTAGGGGTATAAGTGTTAGATTTATTCTTCACGGGCGATTGATAAATAAGGAAAATAATTTTATATCTATAAAACTAAAGAACTTGTCAAACCTGTATTTTCAATCCATGTAGTTAGTGTCATCAAACATCTCATACTTAAGGATGTCAGAAATATAACTCTACCCCTAGAAGTTGGCAAATAAACTCTTATATTCATAAACATGCGAACCATATAAATAGCATCACCTGGTGACGATTTTGCAAACTTACATTCATGATACATAATTATATATGGAAAAACTTTTCCTGTACTCCAGCACAGCCATCTTGGTTGTGCTGGAGTTTGATCTTGGCTATTGGATTAGCATCCAACAGCCAAGATCAAAAAAGGCTGTCGGCGCAGCCGCAACCGCGACGGCGGAGGGGGCAAGAAGGGTGCCTGGCAACGGTGACAGCCGGGGGGGGGGGCCGAGGGGGCGCGGCGGGGTGGCGGGTGGAGGCCGAGGGGGGAGCGGCGGGGTGGCGGACGGGGGCCGGAGGGGGGCGCGGCAGGATGGCGGCGGGGGACGGGGGATGGGGGGGGCGTCGCGCAGCGGGGTGGCGGGCGGGGGACGGGTTGGCATTGGTGTCGCCCGGCGGCGGGCGGCTAGATCCGCCGCCCTGTCGCCCGGCGGTTACGTCGCCGCCCCCGGCGGGGCGGCGACAGGCGGGGCAGGGGGTGTGGCGTCGCGTCGGCCGGGGTGGCGGCAGCGGCGACGCCAAAAACTTTTTTTTATCCAGCCGTTAGATTAAATCCAATAGCTAGAGAAGGGGGAAGTGGGGGGCATGTTTCAGCCGTTGGATTTAATCCAACGGCTGAAACACTGCAGCACAGCCATCTTGGCTGTGGTGCAGTACAGCCTCCTTGCCCTCATTATATATATTAGCAAACTATATAATTTACATTACTAGACGGGGATTTGTTAAACCATGTAATGTATATATGAAAACCAAACTTCAAGTTTAAAATTACCATTAGATAATTTAATAAAACATAACTATTTTGAAAGTCACTAAGTCATTGATTACTAAGAAAAACATAAAGCCAGGATTGCATTAATTTCAAAGTGTTTTGGAACCACCATTTTCATGTTAAAACTCCCAAAATATTATACATTTGCCTTTTTCTTTTTTGTGGTTTTGCTCTACGGCAAATGAAAAAGGGCCAAGGGGAGTACCTAGCTATATATTACCTATTTCAATATATCTTACAATAGAAATTACATCGAAGTTTTTGTCTAAGACTTACAATATAATTTACATTGCAGTGCTTTCTGATGAATGTGCGGTTAACTCAATCTTTCATTGTGGTACCTGGTATGGCCCATTGTGTGACTTAGTTTTACCTTTGTACTTATGAAACTGTGCTTAAAGCATGAAATGTCAAAACAGATGACCTGTGCTGCGCCCACTCTAAAAAATTTCAGACCAAGTTTGCCTCATCTTTCCATCTGTTTAGCACTTTTCTATGGTAGACTATAGTGCCACCATTATTTGCATAAATCCAAAGTCCAAAGAAAGCACTTGGACAAATGAATATTTATGAATTACTACACATATCAACCCTAGGAATTGCAAGAACGAGAGACTTTGCATGCATGCTTCATGCAAATCATGGAACATGAATATAAAAATGACAAAAGATCAATGTTAAATCATCTAATAATTAATACACTTATTAATTTAGACAAGTAAAACAGCTGTTTATAAAACTTTTTAAGCTAAATTGATCTGGGCCAAGAAATGTAGATAAACTTTTCTGGTTAGCTTTTAGACACCTCACATGGTATTTATTTGAGTGTCACAAATTAATATTTATGGTTATGTAAAACTTTTCAAACAAGAAATTTTTGGTTTCAATTTTATTTTTCAATACATGACAATAAAAGCTATGTTTATGGCCATAATTTCTACCTTCCACCAAATTTTGGACCCCGCCCTGCCTCCACCAACCTTCAGTTTTAAATAATGTATTATATAGGCTGGTCCGACCATTATACTAGTTACTCTTTTCACAACTGGTATGATTTAAGTCTTTTTATCATTTTAATTTTTTCCAATTTGATATTTTGATCTTTTGTTGAAAATCACAGCATTTTAACCCGTATACAATAAAATGTTGATCATAAAAAATATTTTAGGGTCTAATAAAATATTTTATTTGTAATTTTAAAATTCGGAGAGTGATTATTATCTAGGCTCACTTGGGGGGCACACTTGGGGATGCCTCCAATCACGCGTCTCCATGGTGCTCCCCCTTTCTTCTACTTCCTCTCTCTTTACCAATTCAACCCTCTCTATGTGCATCTCCAAGGTGGCTCATGTTAAGCGCACTTAAAAATCATTCAAAATCCTGTAAAACCCATTAGTTGAACTACATGTATCCTACTTAAGCTATAAATTTAGTAACCAATGAGGTATTTAAAACATTGATAGCAGCACATTGAAAATATAGTAGCTATAATTGAATGCCACATCAACACTTGTGCATATACTTATCAAGTTGAATTTTTGTGTTATACTTAATGAGCCAAACATTTCTATCCTTCTATGTTCATGTCATAGTTTAAATATCGGATCTTATGAAAAGTCTTAACCAATATACTGTGTAACATCTTTAAATCAAGTTTGGTTCAAGTTTTTTATACATTTTACTAATATCAATTTGATCTTTTGTCAAAAATCACTACATGTTTTTTGATATTTAATTGAATATTGATGATAAAATATATTCATGATATTTAAAGAAATAAGTTATTTATAATTTTAAATTTCATTGCAATCGATTGGACCAATTGAGCTAAAGTTACTACACATACCTTTTACCAACTATAAATCCAGTAGAGCAAATACTATTTAAAACTATGGACTATGTCCATGATAATTTTAATGTCCAAGCCATTGACATTGGTTTTGAAAGGCACAGTTAAAGATCCACCCACCAGTTCACAATTTCCACACAAATTTCCAATCAAATCCACAATTTCCAATCCAAACGGATCAATTCTCACAAGCTTCCACTGGATACAAGGCAACAAATGAGAGATCCATCAAAGTTAAAAGGAAAGATCTGGGTTCCAAATTGAATCCAACCCACCATGAAAAGAAAGAAGAAAGAATTTTTTTATGCATCGAGGCCCCAAATTGTCTAATTGTCAACACATTTGAGGACTTAGCTTATTGGCAGTACAATTATAGATTGGGGCTTTGGAGATGATTTAGAACAGTATTATCTTTAGGTTCAGAATATTAATTTGCTCTATTTATTACCATTTTTTTAAAAAAAAACTGTGTCACGCCAGCTAATGGCCAACAGCGCATGAGGGGATTTCTTGCCCCGCGGTCACCTGACTAGATCTTGCGGAAATGTAGTTTTACCAGTGACACAATTTTTTTTTACAAATAGTAATGTTAGTTAGAGCAAATATTTTAAATCAAAGATTTTGGAAAAAATATTTTAAACCAAAGGATAATTTAATTTAAAAATATCGAAAAATATTAATTTTTAATTATAAAATAAATAAGATGGAATGCAACCAAGCCAATTTTGGAGTATGTATAAAGAAGAGTGTTAATTTACCCTAAAGCCTTACAATTACAATTAATATGGTTGTAAGGCCAATCAATTGTAAGCAAATTGTTCACCTATTAAATATCTTTATATCAGTTTAATTATTTTTAGATTTCTACAGTTATTTATAGAATTTTACAATCACTATTTTCCATATAAAATAAAAGAGCTCGTTAAAAAGAAGGCCGACCGTCTCGTCAATTTAATGTTTGCAGTTAGCACTGCACCCTTTTTGCGAAAAGGACAATCCTACGGGCTTATTTCTCAGTTGGGTGCTGGCTAGTTTGTTATTTAGTCATGGGAATCCACCAATCTCTTTGATGGCATTTATTCTTACATCCTGAGCCACATGTTGCAGTAAAGATCCTCTTACCCACATCTTCCCAAACAGTTGGAAAGCATAGATAAATCTTCAGCCTTTTAATGCTAGCATTGGAGGGGTATTTCTGCTTAGCAAATTGCTTTAGCCGCTGCTTCACCTGAGTGCCCTCTCTTCTCTGTTTTGGAACTTCTCCTAAATTTGGTTTGTGCTCCCAAGTTCACAATTTTTACCTACAATAAATATTTAAATGGGTCCATAGTTCATACGTCTGAGAAATGTTAACTTATACTTTCATATATTTTTCAAAGTCGCTGTAATTGAGGATTGAATATAAAAGGTAAAATTCCTTACTGACAAGAAATCACAGAGGGGTGTGATGGAAAGGAAAAAGTTATTAGGATAAAGATTAAAAAAGAGCCATCTTTCAACGTTCTTAGCATCAACAAATCCTCCAGAACGAACAGACCAAATTTTGGTCAATTTGAATTTTCTATATCGTTTTCTAGCAAGCAATATCATTCATCCTCGCCCATCTTCTAACCAAAACAGCAAGCTAGCTGGCAAGCCGGCGATTCTGATCACATAGAAAGAAGGATGTAGAAACCAAATCCTGCCGAATACGTAGAAGGAAAATTTGTAGCCATTCCTCTTTTTTTTGCAATATTTGTGTCCCCTTTTGATTAGACCATTTGGAGTCTACGTCGATTTCTACTAACCATTTCAACAAACAGTAAAGCTAACTCTGTTTGGTACCCAAAAAGAACTCAGTTAACATCGTAATAGAAACTCTGTCGGGGCCGATTTAATTGAGCTATTAGAAGCCTACATCGACTTTTACTATCTCAACAAACATGAATGTTAAATAACCTGGTTAATTTCACAATGGAAATTCGGTTAGCATAACTGAAAAAACCCACACATTCGAAATTTTAATTTTTGTTGCATGTTAACTTGAAAACTCAATAACAACTTACAAGCAATATGTGTGACATAACTTAAAAAACCTATGCGCATAAAATTTTATCTTCCATTATATATTAACCTCAAAACCTAATAAAAACTTATAAGAAACTCGCCACGTAATAACCCAAATCTAGTTCACTCTCTAACCGATTTGGAAATATTATTAAGGATTGATTTATCCTTAACTCAATTAAACCACTCAACCCAACCCTAGCAAAAAAATTTACTCTCAGCATTTTAAGATGATAAAGTTCATATACAATGCATATATGAAATACTTTAAACTTAACACAATCCTAAATGTATGTTATGATAAACTGAAACATATTTCAAAATAATTCAAATATAATGCAAATTTGAAAAATAATGATTTTTTAATTAAAACAGACAAATTTTCCACTAAAAGTACAAGAAGGGTTGCCCCGTCAATATGATATATATAGAAATATATATTCACAATATATTATAATACAGCAGGTTTCACATACAATATTCACATCATACTCCTTAGTTTGGTTTTGTTCCATCGGTTAAACATGATCAATCTGTTACCAAAATCACCCGACATAAAAACATTTCACATCATAATATAATTTACATATCAACCATATCACATCTCATGTCGATATCATAAAACCCTCTAAGCGTATATAAAAAATATGTTTAATATATGATGGTTGTAGATGTAGGGTTTTCCTAGTCATGGTAACCAAATTTTTATTCTAAAGTTAACTGGCTTTTCTTTTGTTACAAAACAAAGTTAATTTTACTGTTTGTTGATGAAATCTACATAGACGGTAAATGACCCAATTAAAATGGGGCACAATAGGACATAAAAATGAAGCGTGACTAAAAATTTTCCTTCGGAGAAACGAGGGAAAGGTTGAGGAGAGATGCTATTTGTGGCCGAATGTGCTCCAATGCCACCCGAATATCTATTTTGTGTCTTAGTATTGTGCAACAAGAACACCCCAATTTCATTATTGTCTTCGCCTTCTTCACGTATCATTGCCAATCCATCGTCTTCTCCCCCTCGTCCCATCTCATCATCATTGGCATCATCCTTGTCTTCAACGGGAAGCACCTCTTCCACCTCTTTGGCTTTCTCATCTATCTCGCCTCATTCGCTAACCTCACCCTTAAATATGCTAACCTCCAGAAATATACGAGAGGAAGAAAGATTTCACAAACACAGAAAAGTAAGTGGGGCATGACTTTGTCAAAAAAAAATTATAATAATAAGTGGGGCATATAAGTACAACCTTCATATCATAATATGACCATTTGATCGAAATCTTATGGACGTTAAGTACATATTCCCTTTTCCGTATATATGGTAGCTCAATCGCTTTTAAAATGGATTATTTTTGTTGAGGATGTAAATAAGTCAAGACACCTCACAAGCCTTTTATATTTGACTTAATTTTACTTGAACTCATACATATTAATATTGTGTTTAAGGATATATTCGATTTAAAATAAATAATTTATTGAACTGTAAATAGAGTTTGAACTAAGGAGTATTCAGTTTAGTTTGGCTCAAAACTCGAGTATAATATTTGACTTAATTTGACCCGTATACTCTTTTTTGTTTGTTAAATTATTTATATAATTAAATAATTTTTATATCATCATCAATTACCTACAAGAAAGTATTGCTAGTATTTAACATGTTACTTGATTATTAACTATTTTTATTTAATAGTAGTAATAATTATACTTATCTTAAATTACTTTTTTTCAAAGTAAAATATATCAAATATAACTCTTTATATTTTCTGTGACTAAATTACAATATATATTGGTGCTACTCATAATAACCATACTCTCTAGTTACTTATTTAATAATTAGCTATTTACTAATAATTAACATGTATACCCATTTAAACTACTTATTAATATATACTTAGTACTACTATATACCAGTTATTAGTAAATGTTAGGGACTTACTAGGGGTTAATAAATCCAAGCCATTTTGCTGACTAAGTAATTAAACACAAATCAAACTTAAGCAAGTACATGTTCAGAACTAATTTCGGGCATAGTAGTTCAAAAGCAAGCTGAACCTGAACGGAGTAGTGGTACTCCACACACCTCGGCTTGTTTACACCGGAGAAATTTTGGACCTAAACTTTCATAAATAAATTATTCTTAGGTAGAGTTATAACGGAAATATTTATTGTCAAGCAAAATATTCAGATGGGACGTTTGGGATTGAAAGACCGATTTCCTTCTAACCGACGCCGCCGCCGCCGCCGCCGCTGGCAAGCCTGCCGCCGGCGGCCTAGCAGGGCGAGGTCGCCGATGGCTTCTACGACCAGGTCCTTGAAGACGAGCCGCTCCACGTCCAGCACCACTGCCGCCGTCCCCTCCGACGACTCTACCCAGCCGGCGGCGGCGGCACGTCTCTCTCCAACACCCCGCGGACGAACTCGCAGACGTCCACCACCGGTGGCCGCAGCAGGAGCCGCTCCATCTCCGCCCAGACCCACTCCGGCCGCCGCACCGACAACGCCGCCGGCAGAGCTCGATTCCCGGCCGCCAATTTCCGCGACGGCGTCGAGAGGAGCCGCCGGTGGAGCTTGGAGGCGTCGGAGGCGAACCTCTTCTCCATCTGAGCAAACAGCTCCGAGTCGCCGTGGGCGAAGAAGGGCTGACGCCGATCCATTGCTCGGAGGACCTCCGCAACGTACAAGAAATCGCCGCAGGCGAACATTTCCGGCGATGTTGCGGAGCTCCACCGACCATCTTCTTCATCTGTGCCGACAGGAAAAATATCAATCGTTCACTGATCCAATCATGAAAGTATAGCAAGTAATAGGAAGTCTACCATGGAAAAGGAGGCATCTTTTGGAAGGGATTAGTTGGGGAGAGTGAGAGCTGTCGTCCTCTTTGTACAAGGAAGCATCAAGAACAGAAACTGGGCTGGTTTGATCATGAGTTGCCGTCTCTGTAATGCTCGCACTTCTTCCTTCCTTAGTACCTTCCATTAGCCCTCTCTACAAATCCGAAAAACTATTTCATCTTCTTGATCAAAGTTCATGATATGTAGGTGAAAGATTGATTGAACATAAGATCATCATAGAAAACTACTTGATAACTCTCGTAAACTCACATAGAATCCAAAAAAACCAAATCTAATAAATGAAAGGTTGATAAAACTTTGTGTTCAATATGATTAATCCCAGTAAAACATAGCGAGTGTTACTACTTGCTACCTCTGATAAAATATAGAATACAAAAGATAAAAAAGCAAAACAAAAACAAAATTAATAGAAGAAAGACTGATAAAACGGCGTGTTTGATATGATCAATAACAGTAAAACATTTTTAAAAAATCAGTGTCAAACAACGTGATGTGTTGTAACTACATGCTACCTCTCCATCACATTGGCCCTCTGACATTGTCGTAGTCGTCGAAGATTGATCGTCCGGCGCCGGAGAGATCTTCTCCGGCGAAACTTTCCGGCACGCCGGAGTTGCATTGGGTCCAAGATGCTTTGAAGAAGATGCCCGTCTGGTCCTTGCCGGCGGCGGTGAGATCGGCTCCCCCGCTCGCCGGATCGATTTGGGTCGGCATTTGGACGGAGAAGAAGGTGGCGAGCGTTCGGAGACCCTTCTCGGCGACTTCACCGGCTTCGTACTCTTCTCCTCCGGCGCCGGCGAGTGGAGCAGGCCTTTGAGATGAACAGCCTCCAAGATCTGCCTGAGCATTTCCAGATCGTTGGCCTCGTCCAACCACACGCCTCTCAATCTGAACTTCTTCTCAATCGTACCGACAACGGCGTTGCCGATCGTCCCCTTTTCCGGCATCGGTGGAAAGATATCCAAGAAGCTCCGCCGCGCCTTCGACGTCTCCGGCGTCCCTTCAACGGCCGCAGGCGACGGCGTGGGGAAGGAGTTGTCGTCTATGTCGTCGAGTAAGGCGCGCGGTACCCTTGACTCCGACGCCGAGCGTCGGCGCTCCGCCGTAATCGTCTCCGCCGGCAGGGCATCGAGGCCCATCAACCGCGCCACCACACCCGGCGCCCACCTGAGCTTCTGTTGCTGATCGCCCGCCGGCGAACCGGCTTCGATCCGGCTGTCCAGCGACAGCCGCGGCGAATCCCTCAACTTCCACGCCGACCTCGCCCCCTCTTCGAGCACCGGGAGCGGCAGCAAGGCCGCTTCTCCTCCACCACCGCCACCTCCACTTCCGGAGTCCATGCGCCTATTTCTTTCACTGGAGGGGATGCCGGCGGAGGGAGGCGTCGGGAGGGGGAGATATGTTTCCCGGCGAGGAGGTGGTGTCGGTCGAAAAGGTGGAGGAAGCCGGTCATGCAGCCGCCCATTTGCTTCTCCGTCTCCATTTCCGGGGCCGTTTGATTGCCTTCAAAGCATGCCATCTCCGGCGCGGGCAGGAAAAGTTCGCCGGAGGTCCGGTCAATCGGCCCCCATTGTCGCCGTGAAAGAGTGGCAGCTCCACTTCAACTTCGCGGCGAACCGTTTTTACAGTATGAAGTTGACGATTTTGCCCTCCCCACGTCGGGTCTACTGTTAAAAGTTTTTTCAACATAATTAATTATTTTTAGATTTGTCGGATATACTCGGAACTTATTAATAATATAAATTAAAAATAAATAAAATTAATTTTAAAATTATTACTATATTATTTTAAATAAAAAATATTGAACATTTATTTAATTTTAACAAAAAAATACAATTGTATACACATATTAAAATTAATTTTAATTTTAATAAGTAAAAAATTTAATAACTAAATAGAAATTAATTTTTCAAAGATTTTTCATTCAAATAAAACTATATTAATTGTTTTTAATAATAAAAAAATATGTAAACAAATAAATATTAAAATATGTAAAATTTATATTAAGTTTATATTATTAAGTAAAAAATTTTAATTTGATAGCATAATTATAAATATATTAAAATTTATTATTATTTTTAAAATCTTAGTTTGGGTAAATTTATAATCCAACTCTTTTCTAATAATAAATAATAATATTATTAGTTTTAAATTAAGCAAATATTAAAAGGTCCTTCAAATTATTATAGGGCAAAATCAACATCGACGTAAAAAAGACTAAAATGTAACGAGAGCAAAAAAATCTAAGCAATTTAATTTAAGGGGGTAGATATTATTAGATTAAAATAGTGTCAAAAAATATTTTATTATAGTAAAAGAGATACGACAAAGATTAGATCCATTAGGACAATTAAACTTAAGAAAAGCTATAGTTTTAATTTAACTAGGTAAGTTACGCCATGCACAATTTATATTACGGATGAATTTTAATTTTATACAAAAAATTTTATTAAATAATCAAATAGATTATAATAATTTAATATCTTAGATATGAACTCTGATTAATTTTAAAAATAGTTAAAGTAAAATAATTTAATTTGAGACCACTATTAAATTCTCATTTTATTAATAAAAATAGATAATAGACCGGAACAATATTACAACATCTTAGTTTGCAAAAAACTCTTAAGGTTATGCTTTAACAACATCTAAGAGTTCTACCAAAAAACGTCCACAGTAGAAAAGTAAACTTCTTAACGGTGATCATGAGAGCATTGTAGCAGTGGAAGGCAATCCGACAAAATTATTGCATTTGTTATATAACTTTGCAATGCAAACTGTAAAGCATAAAAATAACTTCAATTCAGATTTTTAGGTAGAAACTCTAGAGCTCGCACATGTTCTCTCCAGCATAAATTGTGACAATACACGTCCGATCTTTCAACATAAATCAAGTCACCATTTGTTTGTGTCTGCTCTTGCTCACTTCACCATGTTATTTTAAAATTTTCATATTAATAATTTATTTACTGCTTGATGAAGCTCAATTAGAATTGCCGATAAAATATAAATATTAGGATAGACCATTATTTTTTGTATTTGTCCTAAACTATAGAGCCAAAGTTTAATATTTTATGTACAAATTTACATATTAATTTTTTATTTAACTTTTTGATAATATATAACTGAAATAATGAAAATTAGTACTTTATAGTCTTAAATCATAAAATTAAAAATTTTAATGGGTTACTATATTTTATTATTTGGTAATAATTGAATCATATGATATTTTTTGTAAGATCTTTTACCTGAATGAAATTACTGCCCTTCTTTAGAATCTGATATTTCTTTCTCGGTCAAGTTCTACCATTTGTGGGCTCCTGCCGGACATTTTAAAATTTGAAGTGATTTGATTAGTGATTATTAATGACTAAGCAGCTTTGAAATATTTGTCAGTTCATGATACAGAATATTGGTAGACTAATTAAGTGCAATACACATGGCAGGAAACATTTTTGTGCATCCTATATCTGGCAACACTATCTGAATGATGAAAACTATGAAGTGCAAAATGCCTAGAAAGAGTTTAAATGATCTTTTGTAAGACCTTAGTAATATTGTAAAATCGAATTACCAAATAATATATCAACCCTCTTCAAAGTTTAATTTATATTTTCGAAATTTCAGTAATTAATGAAAATATCTCTTCTTCTTTTTACGGGTCTTACTGCAAATAAGAAATGCAAGACCTTTGTGATTATTTTCTGCTTAAAATTTACTCCAATTAACTAGAGATGCCTAGGATCTCATAATAATAAAAAACATTTAAAAAAGTGAAGGAAAGGATTTTTCTTGAGCCCCCACCCATCATAGCTCTCTCTTTATCATTCAAAGGAATAAAAGAAAAAAAAGGGAAGGCTGCTTCATCAACATCAATGACCTTCTTTTTCTTCCCCAAAAGAACGTGAAGTGTTTGTGAATAAAGCTGCCTCACAAACACGTGAAAACACATGAATAATACTAATACATGTCGGTAGAGAGGCCAACGTCGAGCAAACTCTGAGCTGTAAAAATGTCTTGAGCAGGGAGTTGCAGCAACAAAAAGGCAAAGGTGTTGAGCACGTTGTCTAAGCCTATATATACATAGTCAGAAACTGCCAGGATATTGGGTGAAGTTTAGTTTTTGGTTACACCAAAGTTTGTTTCATTTGCCTTTGATATGAATTACGTAGTGCCAAAACTTGTCTGTTCCAATTTTGTAGCTTGATCTTAGTGTTGCCAATCAAATTAATATTGATAGATGCAATAATCATGCAAATTATGAGGAGAACTAAGAGAGTCAATAAGCGTGCGATAATATACGTCAAGTTGTGAGTTAGGCTGAGCTTGGGTAACCGTCCGAACCAAACTCACTTCGAAAGTTTGGTTCGGTTACAAATTAGTTTTTGGGCGGAGTTTGGATGAACCAAAACTGTTTTATTCGGTTTCGGTTTGAATGGTCTGAAACCAAGACTCGACCCATTTAACCGAAACCAATTAAAAGAATCTGAAACCTAAATCGCCTAAACCGGGAAGCGCTGCCACCGCTGAAGCCCTACAATCATCTCCCCCTCCCACGATCTTTCCCCTGCCATCGACTTCCCCGTTGCCGACGACGATGATGGTGGGCAGCTGGCTAGCCCCCTTCATCACCTCCAATGTGCCGGACCTTGTCGACGGTGTTGAGCAGCGGCCAGATCTTTTGGATGTAGGTGGCAATGACTTGGGTTGGCTTTAGAATCGATTGGAGAACAGGAATTTGTAATTGTTGGAAAGGATTGAAGCATTGAAGCACCTGGCTCATCGTTACTAGTTTTCCAAGCTTGAAGAGATGTAAAATGTACTAAGAAAATACACCCTGTGCTCTTGGCAAAACTGCAACAGGCGTTCCCGAGAGAAGAATGAGCTTAATTAGAGAGACGCCTAGGCCGGCCAAGCAAGGCTTAGGGACGAGTGGTTGCACCGGACGGTGTTGTGAAATTAAAGCACCACAACGGAAATAAAACTCCCAAATTACAAAAAATAAGAGAAATTATCGAGTAAAAAGTCACCAAGTACTTTGAGGTACCCGGGGTTGGAAACAACTTTCTTGATTAATACAACTCTAACTTATTTTTCATTCACTTTCTCTTAGTGAGTTTTCTTCGTCATTTCCTTCCAAACCGGTACTGCGCTCACCCTAAATGGTTGAACTTAACCACATAGGGTGGCTACTAATGCTTTATATTTTTCACATGGGACTTTTACTAATTACATTTCACACATGGGTATTGACCCATTAAAAATTTCCCTCTCAATAACCATGAGAGAGGAATCCCTTTTCTAATGATTTTAGTGTCTAGGGTTTATGTCAACTGACCTGACACAAAATTCATGTTTCTCCGAAGGTACGACCTTTATCATAAAGTTTACAGAATTTTTGTCTACGTAATTTTTTTTATAATTTTATCTCTTGTTTCTCGATAAACAAGTGAAGCAAATGATATTGAATGTCAATATGCTTTGTGCAGCCATACTATGCAGTATTTTTGCTTAAATCCAATGCACTTTGACTATCACAATATATGATATATTCATCCTGTTTCATTCCCAATTTTTGAAGAAACCTCTTTAACTAAAGTATTTCTTTACTTGCTTCAATTATTGCAATATATTTTACCTTTGTTGTAGATAAGGCCACACATTCTGCAGTTTGGATTACCATGACATAGCTCCATGTCAAAGTAAATAAAAACCCTAATGTTGATTTTCTAGAATCAATATTTCCACCCATATCTGCATCAGAATAACTTTCTAAAATTGGTTTAGAGTGGCCAAAGGGCAAGCACATTTTAGAACTACCTCGTAGACATCTAAGTATCCACTTAATTGCATCCCAAAGTTCACAACCAAGATTGGAGAGATATCGACTCACAATACCAATTGCATGAGCAATATCTAGCCGTGCACAAACTATGACATACATCAAACTCCCAACTCCTGAGGACTAAGGAATGATTGTCATGCCACCTTTTCTTCCTGAGCAACAGAACATGATTTCTTACTCAATTTGAAATATCTAGTGAGAGGTGTGCTTACTAGTTTAGCATGCTTCATGTTGGACTTTTTAAGGGCCCACTCAACATATCTTTCTCGTGACAACGAAATCTTTTTAGTTTTTGTCACGATTGATTTGCATCCCCAAAAGTTGTCTCTTGGGCTTAAATCCTTCATATCAAAGGATCCAAAAAGTCCTTTTCAGCTTGTTGATTATCTGATTATCCTATCCAACAATTACCATGTCATTTGCATATAACAGAAGAATAATAAATTCACCTCCAATAAATCTTTAGATGCACGCAATGATCTGCATTTGTTCTGGTGTAGCTATGGCCCAATATGAATGAGTCAAACTTTTCATACCATCGTCTTGGAGCTTGTTTTAGACCATACAAATTCTTCTTTAATTTGCACACCAAATAATATCCTTCTTTTGCTTGAAATCATTCATGTTGTTCCATTTAAATTTCTTCATCCAAATCATCATGGAGAAAAGCAGTTTTAACATCTAGTTGTTCCATTTCAAGGTCCATGCTAGCAACCAACCAGATAATAACTCGAATAGAGCTTACTTTTATAACCGGTGAAAAAATTGTTAAAGTCAATACTTTTCTTTTGACTAAATCCTTTTACCACCAAATGAGCTTAATGCTTGAATGATCTTCTTATCATCTCGCTTCAGTTTAAATACCCATTTATTCTTCAAGGCTCTTTTCCTTTCGGTGATTCAAGATCTTAAGTGTTGTTCATCCTTAGGGAACCCATCTCTTCATCTATATCTTTAACCCACAAATTTTTATTCTTGTGGCTCAACACTTCCTAAAAATTTTCAAGTTCATCTTCATTAGTAACAAGAACATACTGAGAACTAGAATACATGGTTGACAATATAATTTCTCTAGTTGATTTTCTATGTCCATGTTCCTTTGGATCTTCTTGCAGTTTAACATGTTCACCATTGTGTTGTTGCTCGCCTTGATTAGAACTTTCAATAATAGAGTCATCATCAATCTCTTGTTAATCCAACATCTCTTCTTCATATGTGTTAAATCAACACTTTCTATTAAGGAATTAGGTGTTAAATCAACACCGCCATTAACAGCAACAAGTATATTTGCTATTGTTGTAGATGAAAATGTTTCATTTTCATGAAACAACACATCTCTACTTATAATTATTTTCTTCTTCACCACATCCCAGAGTTTGTAGCCAAATTCTTTATTCTTAAGTCTCAAACTTGGGCATTTAGGTTTTTAATGATAAAATATTGATCATGTGGATTGCATGATAAATTACTCCATGATAAGATTTAGTTAAACTAGAGCAAGTTTATTATAAGTTCAATTGTGATTTGTTAAATTTGGAATGTGGTGACATTTCAGATTATATTTGGACAAATAAACATGTGATCATGGAGTTGATCTCGATCAAGATGTCTTGGACATAGACATGTTTTGAAGACTTGAAGACTTCTTGAAGACCGGATAATCAAGTGAAGCCTAAAAACTTTGAAGACTCATTTGAATTTGATTTCAAACTTGAGAGGGAAATTAGTGTTGGAGTTTGGAGGAACTTTTTCTACATTAACCCTCAAGTGTTTGGATGTTGCACAAGCTATGGACTTGTATGACTATATAAAGAACTTGTAATCAACATGGAAGAGCTGCTTAATATCCAAATATTCAAAAGTGTTTGAAGTATTCCAAGTGGGTGTTTAGTTTGGAATAAGGTTTAAAGCTTCGGATAAACTTCATTTTGTCAACCTTAGGGCTTTCTCAAAAGATCGGGCAATACTTTGCATATCTTTTGAGTGTTGTAAAGATCGTGTTGATCTTGTTGTGGTATATGCTTGCACTAAGGGCTATTGTATACCTCGGGTGTGAAGTGGCGTTGAGTGGTGTTATAATTGTAAATGTTAAGTTTTGGCTTGTGAAGTTAGGCTAGGTGCCAAGGGGTGAAAGACAAATGTGTGGCTTGTGAAGCTAACTCAGGGTTGAGTGGGGAAGGATAAGTGGGCTTGTGAAACACTTGGGTCTTACTTGATGAAGGACAAGTGGTTATACACTTAGGTTATAAGATTCATTCGGTTTGACCATAGTGAAGCATAAAAACCCTACCGGACTATAGGATATGGTAGTGTAGAAGAGAGGGCGTGCCAGTTAGGAACCTCTTTGAAAATCTATGTTTGATTTCTTGACCCTACTCTTTTTGTGCTTTAATTGATTTTGGCTCAAATACAAATTGTTGCAACTTGTTTGATTGAACTTGTTCATCAACACTTGTGATTATTTGTATATAGTCACTTATATATGTTCAGTATATCCATAAGAAAAAACTTGATTTTGGTATTAACTCTTTAATTAAGTATTTTAGATATTTTGTTTCGTACCGAAACTCTCTTTTCATTCGTTTTCATAGCCAAGGAATATGCATGGAATAACTTTGTTATCAAGCTTTTGTCTTTATTCTTTTGGCATATGTGCAAAAGCTTTGCACCCAAACACCATCAGGTGTGAATATGAAGCATCATTTCCACTCCAAACTTTTTTGGAGTTTCGAAGAGGAACAGATGAAGATCGGTTGATCAGGTAGCAGGCAGTATGGGTAGCTTCACCCCAAAATGACTTAGACAAGTTGGCCATCATGAGCATACATTTGACTTTTTCTAGAATGGTGTGGTTGATTCTTTCTGCAATACCATTGTGTTGTGGTGTACCAAAAACGGTCTTCTCATGTCTGATGTCATGACTTGAACAATAGCTTTCAAACTCCTTCAATGTGTATTCTTCATCGTTGTTAGTGCAAATACACTCGAGTGGTTTGCCTTTTTCTCTGTCCACCACGGCATGAAACTTCTTAAAGTGTTGTATCACTTGGTCTTTACTTTTACAAAAACAAACTCAAAACTCTCGTAAAACATCATCAATAAAAGGTACAAAATATTTACTCCTGCCTAAAGACTCTACCTCAAATGCTCCACATACATCAGAATAAACTAATTCTCAAACTTACTTCTTCTTTTAGAAGTTTTACCAAAAGAAACTCTATGATGCTTTCCAAAAATATAATAATCACCAGGATCTAACTTTGTACCTTTGAAGAAATGGACCACCGATTTCAATGCTTGCATTCCTCTTTCACTCAAGTGTGCAAGCCTCATGTGCCATAGATTTGGTGAAGTTGTGTCTTTAAGAGCATTTACCCATCCCCAAGCAAGGTACTTAAGTCTTGTATAACGTACTAGAGATTTTTTTCTATCTACCACCAAGGATCCATTAGTGAGTGCCCATCTCCTGCTACCAAAATGATTATGGAAATCATCCAATTCTAAAGCATGCGTAGAGAGTAAATTCAGACATAGATCTAGAACATATCTTACGTCCTTCAAATGTAGAGTACAACCAATATCTGTCATTATCTGTACATCACCAATACCCGCTATATTGGCAAAAATACTATTTCTTATTTTCACTCTTCCAAAGTCTCCACCTATGTACATTGTGAAAATATTCTTAATAGGATTAGCATGATATGATGCAACTAAGTTAATTATCCCATAAATGTAAGGATATAAAAGGGTACATACTTTTTCTTTGCATGAGAACAAGGCTACCTCCTCCATAGTGGCAGAAGTCTATCCATTTTCTTTCTTGTCAAACTCTTCTCTTTGAGATCTTTTAAGAAGTCTATAATTTTGTATTCATGTGACCTCCTTGCCACAATGAAAGCATTTAAATCCTTCTTTTGATTGGGATTTGCTTATGGACTTGCCTCACCCTTTGGGACCCCTACTCCTAATTCTTCCCTGATGTTAAGAGACAAGAGCCTCACCATTGGAGTTACATATACCTTGCTCCTTTCTTTAGTCTCCTCATTCAAGATGCTATCCTGAACAACGACCAAGGATAATTTTGTAGGCAGGTTGGCAAGAGAAATTTGCAAAATTTCCCAACTCTGGCAAGGTATTCAACAACATCAAAGCTTGAATTCCATCATCTACCATGATTTATGCTTTTGCCAAATGATTCAATATTTCCTGAAATTTGCTCAAATACTTAGAAGCATTTTGACAATTAGAGTAGGACATGGTTGTGAACCTTTTCAGAAGACAAGCCTTATCAATAGCACTCTTATGCTCAAATAAATTTTCAAGCTTTTTATCAAAGCTAATAGGCCATTGCTTCTCTAGCTACATGATGGATTATGCTTATGTCGATCCATTGTCAGATCATACCACAAGCTTTCCGATTGATCTTCTTCCAATCAATTTCTATTGTAGCTTCTTGCTTGCCACCTTTAAGATCAATGAGATCATAGGGGTCCTTGCAAAATAAGACATCCTCCATTAATATCTTTCATATAGAATAATTTGACGATGACAACATGACCATCGTAGCACTTGATTTATCCTCTATGGCAAGCTCTTCCAAAACTTTAACCGAAGGTCTGATTCCATTTGCCATAAAATTAGAACAGCTCAACAGACATAAAACTCCCAAAATACCATAAATAGGAAGAAATTACCAAGTAAATACACACTAGGATTTATGTGGCCCTCTATTGGAGGAAACAAATCATGGACCACACCAACCAAAACTCCATTTTAAATAATGGGAATACAAGAATTTTCTCTCAAGTTGTCTTGTCTCTCACACTTGAGGTACACTTATTACATAGAGTTGAAAATAACTTTCTTAATTAATACAACTTCAACTAATCAAGAAAAGAAAACCTCACAAAATTCTCAAACTCTCATTTTTCACTCACTCTTCTCTTGGTGAGTTCTCTTCCTCACTTCCTTGCCTTGTGATGTGTTTGAAGTGCTCCTCCCATTCACTTTTTATAGCCATGGGAGAAGGGTTGGTGGCTTAGGGTTAGCCACCCATAGACTTGACCCATTACAAATATAGCTAGTCGGAGGATAAGGAGGTGCCACTACCATTGCCACTAAAATAGTGGAACCCATCATCATTCTAGACAATGAAGCATGAAAAAAATTGATTTTTGAACGATAAGAAGTTGGACACAACATGCCTTTCATTAATGGCGATGATGGCCTAAGATTTGTTGGCAACAATCTAGCGACATAGCTGCTAGTTGGTGGTCGGAGGGTCACCAGCAAAGAGGGGGATTGTTCAAGGACCTAGTTAATTGATTGGTTAGGTTGGAATTCGGTTCGAATCAAACTAAATCAGTTTGTTTAGTTCAGTTACTAATTGTAGTTTGGTTATCGTTTGGATATCCAAATTGGTTAATTCAGTTAGTTTGGTTTTCGGTTCGATTTAGTTTTTAATCCAACCGACGGTTTGCACAACTGTGCTTGTAACCACAGGAAAATGATGACACGAAGATCAATCTTTATATCAAAGCCACAACCTTGTAAAACCTATGAGCTAAGTCAGGCTTTTATAGTCGGTACTGGTCTGTTCAACTGTTATTTTCAGTTGAGTCAGTTTTAGAACTCACATGTTAAGACGAAGCCAGCCGTGTGCTATGAACCATGAAGGTCATGTGGACCCAAGTATATAATGATAACGCCAGTATCACAGAATAGAATAATATCACAGTATATGAGAGTACGCTCAATTTTTTTTATTTCGAGTAGACCGTAGAATTAGATTTAGGTCATTTATCATGATAGGATACATTATTTATTATTTATGGGTGGGTTAGTAGGTTTAGAGCATGTCATTCGAGTTAGGACTCAATTATTTAATTTACAGTATTTTATTATATTTTATTTTATATTTTTTAAAATTTATTAGTTATTATTAACTCGAGTTGAGAACAAATCAAATTTTCTTTATAAAACTACCTCCGAGTTTTCTCACCACAACACCTCCCTTTTTCCCTATTCTTCTTCCCTACCCTACTGACCGACCTACCTCGCCATGTTCTGATGACCACCTCCGCCAACAACCTTGCCAGCCGACAGCGACGCCACCTGAGCCTCCCCTTCTCTTCCTTTTCCTCCTTCCTCCGCCTACCCTGTTCGCAGTTGCCCCTGCCCATTTCCTGGTCATTGCCGATGTCGTGCCTCACTACTGCCAACCAGCCCTCCGATCTCCCTCCCTCGTCATTGCCAAAAGCCGCCAACCAATTTCCCTCCCGTGGACGACCAAGCCGACACCTTTTTTGGCTCGCCGGATATCACCTTTCAGCCGCTCTTGTGATCGGGCCACCACCGCCTCGATCAGCCCCGACAGCCACACCTTCCCAGCCTGACGTCTTCACTAGCCAGACCAAAACCTCCCCACCACTCTCCACCTCCTTTCCCCCATCCTTTCTTAGCTGGCCCTTAGCCGCTGCCGGCAGTGGCAATTCGCCACCGCGAGCCGATTTCCAGACGAATCGCCCCGGCCAAACCCCACAAACACATCGTCGATTAGAATCCAAATCACAGTAGACGCTTATCCCTTCTCAAATTTTATGCTTTTAATTTATTTTAATCATTATGCATATCATTCATAATTTTTATGAATTTTTCATATTTTTGTTAGTGTGGTAACTTTGTAAATTTGTGATAATTATCAGTGATTAATACATTTTTGTATGTAATTAAGAATTGATAACGATTAATTATAATTTGAATTATTTAATTATGAAATCTAATATGATATTTAATTATTAAAAATTGTGAAGTTAGGTATTAGGGTTATAATTGTGTAGGTTAATTAATTATTTGATTAGAAAGTTAGTTTAGAATGAGAATTGATATGAGATGAAAAGCTTAGAAATTGTGATGTAGTCACCTAGTTAAAAGTAATGACAGGAAGATTTTAAATTATTAATTTAATTTAATTCATTTGTTGAGTCTTTGATATTGATGTTAGGGTTTCGTTGAATTAAATTAATGTATCATATAGTTACAACTGAGCATTAGCATTTAGTTGTGATGTGTAGGTTCGTAAGAGCTCCCCGAATAGGCGTGTGGTCTCACTTGGAATTTCTACCAGGTCTGTTTAGGAATCGCCCCTTATTTTATCGCTTATTCTATTATGATTTGATTTATTATTTGTTGGACAGGTTAAATAGTGTCTTATTTAATCTCACTTAACTCGGGTCATTTTGCCAATAGTTATCCAGATTAATAACCCTCGAAGATGAGATCCCTCAAGTTTGTATTTAAAAACAAAATTTACCGAAAGTTGCCTTCAAGCCCATGATATAAATCCCTTCTCAAGCCTATGTATAAATTTTATTGAGTTTTTAGTGAGACGAAAGATGGTAAAACCGACCCGCACGTAGCATGAGTGGGTGCACCTGCCAGCCACAACAGGCTCTGGATTAGTGAGAGGGTTATTCAATTCCCGAGGGATCCTAACGACTTTGCGCTTTGAGTTTCCTCACACCCGTAGATGTGTGGAGGTTCACGGGAACTGCTATGCAATGCATGTCTAGACATATGGTTCAAAGGGTACTGAAGGTGACTATTTAAGAGTACTCGGGCTTTGTGCTCAGGGGTCAAGAGATATATGGAGGACAGGAGATGGCTTAGAATATATTGGTAGTCCTAAGGGATAGAAAAGAAACATGAGAAAATCGTCGAAATAGGCATCACCATACCAGCTAGCTCAGGATGCTATTGGGTTCGTGGTCTGGTGGCTCCCCAATAGATGCCTTTATGAGAGTTTAAGAGAAGATATATGTGGTTTTATTCAAATTAAGAGTCAACTCTAATATGCCAGTTTGTTATAGTCATTTCTGGACCAGTAACATTCGCTACTAACATTGTTATAGGTAAAGAGCAGGAGTCTGATATGTCAGCCTGGATGGCGCAGTAACTACTATGTGCACACACAAGCCTGCCACGATATATTTGGATTATTGTATTTTAATTATGATGTTTCAGTTTTTCATATGATGTTTTATGATGAAATTACAATAA
Source organism: Piper betle (assembly GCA_033002965.1). Lineage (NCBI taxonomy): Eukaryota > Viridiplantae > Streptophyta > Magnoliopsida > Piperales > Piperaceae > Piper > Piper betle. The sequence continues at coordinate 9,410 of JAURVB010014115.1, read as the reverse complement.
TTTTGAGATTAACATAGTAATTGAAAATGAGATGACAGATATAGCAGAAATGATAGATGAAATAAGCAGGTGGGTTAGGACCCAACTTAAAAATATAAATGTGAACAAAAATGAACATATAGGTCAAGACCCAATATGAATGTGGATAAACAAATGGGTCAAGACTAGTTCAGTAATGTCAATTGAGTATGAATTAGCGGTTGAGTAAAGATTCAATTCAAAATTGATTATTGTGTGAATGTTTTATTAAATATTTATATTATATATTGTTTGACAGGGTGGCCCTTGTTGTACTTTCAAGGGACATTCTATCCATTTTATTTCAGAAATTTTATCAATTTTATCGCGATTGGTTTTGTGTGTGAATTATGTGTCATGTCATTCACGTAGTATTATATTAAGTTTCAATCATCTCATACATGCATTGAGATGTTTATTTTCAATCTTAAGGCATCGAGAATAGATCCATTTGGATTAAGTTCTAGTGGCCCGTAACATTCCAATTTGACTTGTGAGTGAATCAGATTTAGGGTATTATAAACCTAATTAGAGTGAAGATCTACGAGAATGAAATTATTATCCACACCCGACTTAGTTATGTCTCAAATATGCCTAGGTATTTATAGGCTACTAGTTGGTATTCTTATATACAGAAATACCGACTAAGACATACCTACTTAGTAAAAGTTTGACACCCACTTAGTGAGCTTGCAAATATCCAATGCATTTGTGGTGCAAATAAGTTAGATATGGCCTGATCATGGATAGTAGGATTAAGAAGCAATTCATCGAGTACTAGATAGGGGCCCAGGTGGGCAAATTTCTTCGAAAGGTCATGCACTCTTCAATGGAGATCATGGGTGCTATACAAAATGAGCGGGATCTGCCTAGAACTTTTATAACAATGAAATATTCCTTGGGAAGTGAGTGATTTGCATATATAAAAATGTGAAAGACTTGGGTAAGATTATATCATGAGTTAATATTTCATCATAAAAAATTGAAATGATTAAATCTCAAGACTTGACAGTTATATCTTACGAGATTGCATTTTTTATTTGCCTTATTGTGGAGCAATGGTGTATATAACTCATCTAATCTTAGTTCTGTACTGAGAAAATGGTGGGGAGTTACTCATTGGAGGATACTTAAGAAATTTTGTCCTATTTGAATGGTTGTTAAAACATTAGTTTCATCATTAAAAGCATTTATATAAATGTTTGAGGAGAATGACAATTCTAATGAATTTCAGATATTGATAAAATGAAGCATAAATTATTTTTTAAATATGTTATATAGTGGGGATAGTAGCATATAAATTTGTCAAATTTTAATAAATTTGTCCTATGTAAAGACATAATTATATAATAGATGTATTTTGTTTAAATTTGTCACAGACTTAAGGAGTAGCAATCATTTTTTCTTGAGAAGCCAATTCTTGCTATCGTGAGAATTGTGATATTTGTTAAAGTGCACTAAAAATCACAACATAAGGTTTAAGAAAAATGATTAAATCCAGTTGGTATAAGTATTTAAAACACTATAAGAAAAAGGGCATTACGATAGAAAATAGTTTGACGGTAAAAACCATATTTTGACCGTGAAAATACTTACCGTCAATATAATTGAAGGCAAAGGTTTGAAGCAAGGAATTTGCAGGTAAAAGTTACCGTCAAGTAGTTTTTGAAGGTAAGCTTACCGTCGTAATTAGTTTTGACAGGAATAGAAGTTTTACCATCAAAATAAAGATGACAGTAGCGCGAATGCAAACATGTGTGTTTTCCTTTACCATCAAATAATTTAGATGGTCTGACAGTAAAATTTTGATTGCACTATGCTTCTTTACCATCAAATTAATTTTTATGGAAATTGATAGTAATTTTTTAAAAAAGAAATTCATTGGCCTTTACCATCAAACATTTCGATGATAATATTTGAGAGCATTTTTTTAAAAAAACAAATGGCATATTGCTATGCCAAAACCTATTTAATAAAAACTATGACATCTGTTACAAAATACAAAGGTAAAAAACATGGTTGCAAAACGTTAAATCGGATTAGAAATGAGTTATTGAATCTTACCGATTCATCAATAATCGAATAAGAATCGGTTTACATAAATATATCAAAAGAGGTGGGTTATTGGTTATAGAATATGTCATTTTAATGTTATAGTGTGTATTATATTTTATAGTATTTTTTTCATATTTTTTGAAAAAAATTTGAATTATTTAGAATTAATTATTATTTTTTACTTGAGTCGGGCTCGAGTCAACTTTTAATTACGAGAATGCCACCGGCCATTCTTTCCCCAATCACCGGCGCTACCGCCCAATCCGCTGGACCGTCACCCCCTTTCCTTCCCAGGCCCTCACCGTCGCCTCTCCCAGAATCGGCCTCTCTGCCCCACATCACCCTTTCGCCGCCCTTGCCGCTCTCACCCTCGCCACCCTTCCTTCCCCCGCCCTGTCCCCTGTCACCTTCCCAAATCGGCTCAAATCAAGTAGGATCAACTCAAATCAGCCAATTCACGGACCAAGTTTTACCATGGCTGATTTGCATACTATTTTAAAACAAAATCTTTCCGATTTGATTTAAATCAACTGATTATACTCAAAATCGGACAATTTCTGCAACCATGGTAAAAAATAAATTAGATAGTCAAAAGCTTCATTTTTCTTATAAAATAAAATCTTTTCTTATTGTTCACATCTACACATACAAAATACACATTACAAAAGAAACTCTCTTTTACAGTGATTACAAAATTTTCATGGTTAGAGTGGTAACCCCAAATATTCCTTTCTGGATATTCCTCAATATCATGACTATTCACGGAACATGAGAAGCAGATGAATAATCGCCCGACATTTGACATTGTCTTTTACTACAACAAATTTCAAAAAGCTTCCACACACAAAACAACGATATAAATGGTAGATATTGATAAATTTGGTGTCTGACAAAAATGCAAAGTTCGCAGTAAAAGGTCAAATGGTTGATGGCAAATCACAGTTCAGTAAACTTTGTGTCTGACAAACATGCAAATATAACTATGAATGTTGGATTAGAATCAATAGAGACTACACAGGAAAGATAGAACTGGCTTAAAAAATATAATAACTGGTTTAATGATAAATGATGGATATTTTCCACATCAGAAGATTGCAGAAACTGCACACATGTCCAAATCTTAATGAAAAACTTCACACAGTTTAAGGCTTTTCAAGCAGGGTTTATTTCAGTTTCTAGTAAGAACTGATATATGTTGGACAATCAGCCACAAAGAAATAGACATAATTGAACAAAACAGAACGTTTACACGAAATTGAAAATACCACTAATGAACTTATAGAATGCAGACGGACTATAACTTACAAGTTACAACAAATTCAAATCTCAGAATAACATATTGGGTATCCTAACACCCCACTTCTCCAATGGCCTTCCCCATTTTATACATTTTCAAAAGCAATGGCAGCTTGGAAATACCAACGACACCACCACCATCAAGAAGAACCAAGGCAGTTCTGCAAAAGGTAGCAGCACGTACAAACATGGTCTCTAGAATCACATCCAGTTCGACCTGCAATTCATCACAACAAAGAGGGCATCATTCATGGCAGGTAAAAAATTTTGGTCCCTTTCTTTCTCGATACCCGTCGATGGTTCTTCCCTCCACTACTGTTGTAACACCCATATAAGAGATCAAAAAGTAGCAAGGCAGGAGAAAAGTATAGAAAATGATAATAAGCTGAACTAGATGCTTGATGGTAGTGGCGGTGGCGGTGGCAGTGGGGGTGGTGGAGGCATGCGATCATCTCTGCATCAAACAGGAAAATAGTGTCGTTATCACTCTGCAAACAAGTTGTTATGAATATTGTTAGTAGATGAGTAGGGTTGTTAGTAGGGGTAATTGGGTAGGGGCATTTGGGTCATTTCACTAGGGAAGATGCCTACAAAAGGGGGCTGTAACAGAATTGTGTAACAACTTTTGTTTTGAAAATCAAATTCACCCTCTTGGAGATTGCTCCATCCCTCTCCCCTTTCTTGGAACCCAAGGGCGTCCCTCTGCGTCCTTCTTCTTCTCCTTCTTTGGTTGCTGAAATTGCAGCCCTTCTTCCATCCCTCTTGCTGTTGTTCTTCATCCCCTCTCTTCCAGGAAGTTCACCCTCAAGATGGCACCAGCAAAGCAGAGTTCCAAGCCTTCCAAGGGCAAGGAATTGGTTGTGGAGCTTGGAGGAGAAGCACCTTCCAGATTGGTATCAGAGCAGGTCGAGGGAGGTACGTCTTCTTCACCCCATCTTGATGAATTATCCCAGATTAGGAAGGTTCAAGATCAATTGATTGCTGCCATTACCAATATGTCATCAAAATTTGATTTATTACTGCAATCAAGAAGTGATGGTTTGGGAAATAGAGAAGGGATTGGGACAATTCAGGGGAGGGTTCCTGCAATGGGGATGGAGAGGGATGATCCATTGCTGGAATCCCATGTTGGACGCCCTCAAGAGGTGCTGGAATCCCATGCTGGACGTCCCCAAGGGGTGTTGTTGACATCAGCTGAGAGGGGGCGACACCATGAGGGGCTGTTGCAGGGTATGGTTGATCATCATCCAGGAGCACATCCAATTTCAGCAGGTATGGGGCGACCTTGTGAAGATGGGTTGCTTGGAAGGCGACCTTGTGAGGATGGAATGCAGGGTAGGCGATCTTGTGATGAATTGTGCAGGGTAGGCGACCTGGTGATGATGGATTGCAGGGTTTGAACCACCAAGAACAGCTGGAAGAGGCGCTGTTGCAAGGAGGAAGGAAGCAATTCGGTATGGGCAGGAGAGGAAGAGCACCTGTTCGACAAAATTTCCAGGAAGGTGCTGCCCAAAATTGCAGGGATATTGCTGCCTATGATGACCCAAATGAAGATTTCTTGAAAGGCTCCAAGATTAGCTTCCCAAAATTTGATGGAACCAAGGACCCAATTTCATGGTTCAGCAGGGCAGAAAAATTCTTCAAGCTGCACCACGTCCAAGAGAGATTGCAAGTTGAGTTGGCCAGTTTTCATTTGGAGGATGATGCACAAATTTGGTTTGATATGCTGCAAGAACATCATGGGATTCCTAGCTGGCCTGAATTGAAGGAAGCCATGAATCTTCAGTTCGGTCCCTCGGAGTATGAGGATTTTTATGGCGACCTTACTCGGTTAAAACAGGACACATCAGTTCAAGAGTACACCGTTCAATTTAACCGGTTGGCCACTAGAGCTGGAAGCATGACTGAAAAGCAGAGAATCAGCAGCTATACTTGTGGTCTCAAGCCTCAATTGAGAATGGAGGTGAAAGCTAGGAAGCCGGACACCTTATTGGACGCTCAAGGGCTGGCTAGACATTTGGAGAACCATGTGAATCAGAAATCAGCAACAATTGGGAGAGCAATGAACAGGGGATATCAATATGCAGCTGGAACGTCTAACAAGGGAGGAAGTTTTGGGTCGGTCAAGGCTGATGTTGGGGTAGCAGCAGAGCAGCAACTCAAGGAGATTCCTCATGGACGGAAATTCAGCATCAAACAATTGCAAGAGAGAAAGGAGGCTGGATTGTGTTTCAGGTGTGACGAGAAATTTGTACCCGGACACAAGTGTAAAAGGTTATTCGTCATTGAAGTGGAAAGGGAGGAGGAAATGTCGGAGGAGGACGATAGTGACCCGGAAGATGACTCCCTTACTCCAGCCATCTCCTTGAATGCTTTGACGGGAATCATTACCTCAAACACCATGAGGGTTATCGGAAGAGTGGGTGGACACCAAGTGACAATTCTGATTGATTCGGGAAGCTCCCACAATTTTGTGAATGCAAAGCTGGTTCAGAAATTGAAGTTGCCAAAGGAAACCAGCAATGGACCCAAAGTTCAGATTGCCAATGGCGACCGAATGAGTTGTGGGGGAAGGTGTTCAGCTATCAAGATTGAATTTCCAGGATATGCTACTACTTCGGAATTTTTCATACTTCAGCTCGAAGAGATTGACATCGTTTTGGGTATCCAATGGTTGAAGACGTTGGGGCCAATCCTATGGGACTTTGAATCCCTCACGATGTCCTTCAAAGATAAAGATAAAACAGTGGAGTTAAGAGGGCAGATCACTCCTCCGGATCAGTTGTGTGATAAGAAGCGTATTTCACAATCTTTCAAACAAAGAAAACAGGGGTTATTGATGAATTTGCAAGTGGTGAACAGCAGGGGTTTGGGTCTACCGGAAACTACTTTAACAGCTCAACAACAAGATGGATTGGATCAGCTGTTGCTAAGGTTTGACAAAGTGTTTTCTGTACCCAAGGGGCTGCCACCTACACGCCCTCATGACCACCATGTGAACCTCAAGGAGGGAACGATGCCGGTAGCCGTGAGACCGTATCGGTATCCTTACTTCCAGAAAAATGAAATTGAGAGACAAGTAAAGCAATTACTGGAGGATGGAGTAATTCAGCCTACATCAAGTCCCTATTCAGCTCCGGTGTTGCTAGTCAAGAAGAAAGATGGAAGTTGGAGGATGTGTGTTGATTATAGAGCTCTCAACAAGGCAACGATAAAGGATAAGTTTCCCATTCCCAACATTGATGAACTCTTGGATGAATTACATGGTACTACCTATTTTTCTAAGCTGGATTTGAGGTCAGGTTATCATCAAATAAGAATGCATGGAGAGGATGTCCACAAAACAGCTTTCCGGACACACCATGGGCATTATGAGTTCAAGGTTATGCCGTTTGGATTATCCAATGCCCCTTCCACCTTCCAAGCTTTGATGAATGAGGTATTTGCTCCATATCTCAGAAAATTTATATTAGTTTTCTTTGATGATATTCTTATATACAGCAAGTGTTGGGATGAACATCTATACCATCTTGAGTTGACGCTAGCTGAATTGCTTAGACATGAGTTGTATGCTAAGAAGGAAAAATGCTCTTTTGGGTTGCGTCAAATTCAGTATTTGGGACATGTTATCTCATCCGAAGGTGTTGGCGTGGACAAGGAAAAAATAGAGGCTATTGTGAATTGGCCGACGCCGAGATCAGTTAAGAGTATAAGAGCTTTTTTGGGATTAGCTGGGTATTATAGAAAGTTTATCAAGGGCTTTGGTACTCTAGCAGCTCCATTGTCGGATTTACTGAAAAAGGATGCTTATCATTGGGACCTTCTAGCGGAACAAGCCTTCCATGACCTGAAACAAGCTCTCACAAAGGCTCCGGTGCTGGTGTTACCAAACTTTGATATACCCTTTGTGATTGAGTGTGACGCGAGTGGGATGGGAATAGGGGCTGTTTTGATGCAACAAAACCAGCCCATTGCATTTTTCAGTAAGAAATTGAATGGGAGAAATTTATTGCTGTCAGCTTATGAAAGGGAGATGATGGCTTTAGTGTTGGCTGTCCAAAAGTGGCGTCACTACTTGTTGGGTCGATCATTTGTGGTCCGAACAGATCATTCCAGCCTCAAGTTTTTATGGGATCAGCAGATTCATACCATGGCACAACAGAAATGGTTGGTGAAGCTGTTAGGATACGACTTTGTCATCGAATACAAACCCGGGAAGGAAAATAGAGTTGCTGATGCTTTGTCAAGACAGCAGGAAGGCGACTTGCTGGAAACCGTCGGTAATGTGTCCAAGCAAACAGGTACGCTCTCTTGTGCAGCACTCTCAGTGGCTTTGCCAAGTTGGTTAGAGGTGATAAAACAAGCCTATACTACCAATGAGCATTTGTTGAAGTTGAAACAGCAATGTGCTGACAACAAGCTGTCCTCAAGGTGGGAAGTGAGGGACGACATCTTATTTTACAAACACCGGATTTACTTGACTTCCCAAATGGATATTATACCCATCATTCTGAAAGAGTTCCATGATGGTACTCATGAGGGGATTCAAAAGACCTTGAAGCGACTTAGAGCGGTTTTCTTTTGGTCTCGGATGCACAAGGACGTGATGAGCTATTTGCAGAATTGTGACATTTGTCAAAAGTTCAAGAGCTCCACGTTAGCACCAGCTGGATTATTACAACCACTTCCTATACCCCAACAAATATGGACTTCCATTAGCATGGACTTCATTAGTGGATTGCCAAAGAGTCATGCAAAAGATGGCATTTTTGTGGTGGTTGACAGGCTTTCCAAGTACAGCCATTTCCTTCCTATTGCTCATCCTTTTTCGGCTCAATCTATTGCCAAGTTGTTCTTTGATGAAATTTTCAAATTGCATGGAATGCCGGCTTCGATTGTATGTGACAGGGATCCAACCTTCACTAGTGCTTTTTGGAAGGAACTTTTCAGCTTACAAGGGGTCGCCTTCAACTACAGCTCCGCCTATCACCCTCAAACCGATGGCCAAACCGAAGCAATAAACAAGGTGTTGGAGCAATATTTGAGATGTTTTACAGCAGATAGACCTCATACTTGGGTTAAATGGCTGCCATGGACTGAGTTTTGTTACAATACCAGCTTCCAATCTGCAATCCGAATGAGTCCTTTCGAAGCCGTGTACAATATGCAGCCACCCACCCTTTTGTCATACATTCCCGGAACAGCTAAGACAGCAGAGGTTGATGAGGTGCTGAGGACTAGAGATCAGTTGTTGAGGGAATTGAAGGACAATTTAGCGGCGGCACAGCTGAGGATGAAACATTACCATGATCTCCGGCGCCGTGATGCTGAGTTCCAAGTTGGGCAGCAGGTCTATTTGAAACTCCAGCCATACCGACAAAATTCCTTGAGAACCAAGCGATCAAACAAACTAGCTGCTCGCTTTTACGGTCCTTTTCCAATCACCAAGCGCATTGGTCAAGTTGCTTATGAGTTGCAGCTACCAGCAGATTCTCAAATACACAACGTCTTCCACATATCTCAATTGAAAGCTTCGGTAGTTGCGGGTGTTCATGTCCATACATCTCTCCCAGCTGCAACGCAAATGGAAAGTTGATGTCTGTAATTTGTTGTATTTGCAACCTTGAGGGCAAGGTTGTGTTTCATGGGGAGGGAATTGTTATGAATATTGTTAGTAGATGAGTAGGGTTGTTAGTAGGGGTAATTGGGTAGGGGTGTTTGGGTCATTTCACTAGGGAAGATGCCTACAAAAGGGGGCTGTAACAGAATTGTGTAACAACTTTTGTTTTGAAAATCAAATTCACCCTCTTGGAGATTGCTCCATCCCTCTCCCCTTTCTTGGAACCCAAGGCACCAGGGCGTCTTCTTCGTTCTTCTCCTTCTTTGGTTGCTGAAATTGCAGCCCTTCTTCCATCCCTCTTGCTGTTGTTCTTCATCCCCTCTCTTCCAGGAAGTTCACCCTCAAGATGGCACCAGCAAAGCAGAGTTCCAAGCCTTCCAAGGGCAAGGAATTGGTTGTGGAGCTTGGAGGAGAAGCACCT
>JAURVB010014114.1:0-19717 GCA_033002965.1 Piper betle | reverse complement strand
GGCTTAACCGAACCCAGTAGATTAGCGAACAGTTCGGTCGCCGGTGACATTTCCGGGTCGGTTCACAGGTGAGCCGAAACGGGGTGTTACATTAATTTTGGCTGAGCAGAGTGGAATAGGAGACAAGCCAAGCATTGAGGAGATTCTAGTGGTCAGAGAATTCAATTGACGTATTCCCCGAAGAGGTTATTGGATTGCCGCTAGATAGAGAGGTAAACCTTGCCATCGAGTTGATGCCATGCACAACACAGATCTCGAGAGATCCATACAGGATGGCACCTTTTAATCTCAAGGAACTCAATGAACAGTTACTGATACTATTGGATTAAGGATTCATCAGACCAAGTGTTTCCCCCTAGGCTACACCAGTGTTATTAATGAGGAAGAAGGATGGAAGCATTCATTTGTGCATCGATTACAGGATGCTAAACCATGCAACAATTAAGAATAGATACCCTCTTCCTCTCATTGATGACCTATTAGATCAGTTGAGCTCAGCAGTCGTCTTCTTGAAGATTGATTTGAGGTCAGGATACTACCAGTTGAAGATTAGAGTAGAAGACATTTCGAAGACTACATTTAGGACAAGATATGACCACTACGAGTTTTTGGTCATGCCTTTTGGATTGACCAATGTTCCACCAGCATTTATGGACTTGATGAACATAGTGTTCAGTCTATACCTGGGCCAATTTGTGATCGTCTTCGTGGATGATATACTAGTATATTCTTCGTCTAGAGAAGAGCATGAGCAACATATTAGGATGGTGTTGCAGACATTGAGAGAGCATAGATTGTACGGGAAGTTTTCGAAGTGCAGTTTTTGGTTGTCAAAAGTGCACTTTCTCAGCCATATCATCTCAGCATCAGACATTTAGTAGATCTAGCCAAGATAGAAGTAGAGTGCAGTGGGAACAGCCAAAGACACCTACAGAGGTTCAGAGTTTCCTAGACCTAGCTGGATACTACAGATAGTTTATTTAGGATTTCTCTTCCATAGAAGCCCCTCTTACACAGCTGACTAGGAAGGAGGAGCGGTTCAGATGGATGGACAAGTGTGAGCAAAGTTTTAGGACGCTGTTGGAGAGATTGACTTTGGCACCTATCCTCACATTGCCTGATGGACACGAGGATTTCATAGTTTACACAGATGCCTCAGGGATTGGCTTAGGTTGTGTTTTGATGTACAAGGATAAGGTTATAGCCTATGCATCCTGTCAGCTCAAGGTGCATGAGCGTAACTATCCTACACACAACCTAGAGCTTGCAGCAATTATATTCGCTCTCAGAATCTAGAGGCACTACTTATATGGAATGTCTTTCAGACTTTTGACTGATCACAAGAGTCTGAAATACATCTTCACACAGAAGGATTTGAACAGCAGACAGAAAAGATGGCTGGAGTTGTTAGCAGACTACGAGATCGGCATAGCGAACCACGTGGGCGAAGCGAATGTGGCAGCAGATACATTGAGCAGAAGGCCAGGAGTCTTGTACTCTGTAGGATTAGTAGCAGTGTCAGTGACTCAGTTCACTAAAGGCCAGAAGCACTTCGTTGGAATGATGGCATGACTGACCATTCAGTCGAGTGTACTTGAGCATATCAGGATTGCACAAGAAGCAGATCCACAGTTGAGGCAATGGTTGGAACAGGGACCACTTTCAGAATTGACCAGAAATGTAGATGGTTTAGTTAGACTTAGAAATCGACTCTTTGTGCTAAATTTCTAGAGTGTCCCAGACTTCGATGTACGATTCTTCACGAAGCTCACATGTCGAGATGCTCAGTGCATCTAGGTGGAGTGAAGATGTACCACGATGTTTCACAAACATATTGGTAGCCAGGAATGAAGAGAGAGGGAGAGGTATACAACATAGTTGCTAGATGTTTAGTGTGCCAACAAGTGAAAATGAACATGTTTGCCCATGTAGAACACTACAACCATTGGAAGTGCCAGAGTGGAATTGGGAGAGTATAACGTATGACTCTGTAGTCGTTTTACCTAGGACCCGACAACAGAAGGATCCAATATGGATTATAGTTGATTGACTCACAAAGAGTGCACATTTCATACCAATCAAGATGGATTACCCACTGACCACTTTGGCCACGCTGTACAAAGACTACATAGTCGAGCTACATGGAGTACCATTGTAACGACCTGCCATTTTTCACGATATTGTGGGTCTTGCTGGCCAGGTTTTACTCAAAATTTAACAAAAATCAAACCTAAAACGACCAGTCCTATCCGGACTGGGTGTTAGTTAAAAGGTTACATGAAAAATATGAAAGCAAATAAGTCTAGCATTTCTAACTCAAAAGAACTTATGTTTTAATTGACAATGCATAAAGTAATTATCCCACAGTCTTGGACCGTTTCCCATAACCACATTTATAACACAAGAAAAGTAAAAAGAGAAGTCCGCTTATTCTCTGTTCACCACCTGAGTTGGTAGAAGAACTACCGTGTCGTCTCTTAGTCTTTGGATTCCAGCTGCTAACCAGCGGAGGCAATTCCGCGTTAGTGATTAACCACTAATCCGTATAATTAAATAAAACAAGTCCAGAAACTCGATATCATTATCTATAATATTGGCAGTCGTGACCATTCCAACATGTCCATTTATTAGCTGATGGTTCAGTCCACCATGTCCACTAGTTGGCTGATGGGTCAGTCCACCATGTCCATCTATTTGTTGATGGGTCAGTCCATCAGGTCCATTACCGGCTGGCGAGTCCAATCCGCCATGTCTGTTATCGGCTAGTGAGTCCAATCCACCATGTCCATTAGTTGGTTGATGGGTCAGTCCACCATGTCCATCTACTGGCTCATGGGTCAGTCCACCATGTCCGTAATTGGCTGGTGAGCTCAATCCGCCATGTCCAATTTATTAGCTGATTGGTCAGTCCATCATGTCCATTACCGGCTGGCGAGTCCAATCCGCCATGTCTGTTATCAGCTCGTGAGTCCAATCCACCATGTCCATAATTGGCTAGCGAGTCAATTCTGCCATGTCCAATTTATTGGCTGATGGGTCAGTCCATCATGTCCATTACGGGTTGGTGAGTCCAATCCACCATGTCCGTTATTAGCTAGTGAGTCCAATCCACCATGTCCGTAATTGGCTGGTGAGTTCCAATCCGCCATCTCCAATTTATTGGCTGATGGGTTAGTCCATCATGTCCATTACCGGCTTGCGAGTCCAATCCACCATGTCCGTTATCAGCTGGTGAGTCAATCCACCATGTCCAGGGTATTTGGCTGGTGATTCCAATCCGCCATGTCCAATTTACTAGCTGATGGGTTAGTCCATCATGTCCATTACCCGCTAGCGAGTCCAATCGGCCATGTCCATTATCGGCTGGTGAGTCCAATCCACCATGTCCGTATTTGGCTGTGAGACCAATCCCGCCATCTCCAATTTATTGGCTGATGGGTCAGTCCATCAGGAACATTACCGGTTGGTGAGTCCAATCCACCATGTCCGTTATTAGCTGGTGAGTCCAATCCACCATGTCCGTAATTGGCTGGTGATTCCAATCCGCCATGTCCAATTTGCTGGCTGATGGGTTAGTCCATCATGTCCATTACCGGCTAGCGAGTCCAATCCGCCATGTCCATTATCGGCTGGTGAGTCTAATACACCATGTTCGTAATTGGATGGCGAGTCCAATCCGCCATGTCCAATTTATTTCCTGATGGGTCAGTCCATCATGTCGATTGTGTTGATTATGAAGGGCGTAGTCCATGTTAGACTGAGTCAATTCCTTAACCCCGGTTGCACTCGGTGCATGGTGGTCGAATGCTGGGCTCAGGCTGACCAGGTTGTCTACAAGGGAAAATACAACATTTTAAATAATTATAGGGACCTGGATATTTCGAACTTGCAGCTGCGACCAATGATCCTAATCTGAACGAGGACATAAAATTATACATAACTATAATTTTATTCGAGTAGAAATGCATGCAACTAAATGACTAATATATATATTAATATTAAATTTCAAATAATAATAAATATTAAACTATTCATGTGATATAATCATTTAAATCCTACTTTACATTAATAATCTAGATCATAATTAACACTTAACAAATAATAAAATAATTATAAACTTATAAACAAATATTTAATTACTATTATTAGTATATTTTCCTTTAAGACGATAATTACTTAACCACAATCTTGATAATTTAGTTTACGGTTTTAAATCTTTAATCGCTATCCTTATTCATATCAATTTAGTTAAATAAGTTGTACGATTAAATTATTTAAAATAATTTGTATTATTCTAATTTTAAAATATTATTAATACAATTATTTTAAATTATTCGACTCAATAAAATTTTGAACTTTATTTATTTTCATTATGCTATTTAGGTTCGACGCTAGTGATTGCTACCCGACTATAGTTTAATAACCAATTTCTATATTACTGACTCGTTAATTAAAATAATCACTTTATTTACCTAATATTAAATTTACTATAGTAAAGGTAAAATATTTATTTTATTAAATACTTATCACGGTCCGATTTAATTTAATCGCTTGTTGTGCGCCGATTAATTATCGACCGTTTATCATTACCCTATTTTTATTACTTATGTCCATGTCGATTTCATCGAATAATTAATTAGTTATGAACTTTAACCCATAACCCATTAAAATAATTATTTTTAAAGATTTATTATGAGTTCGTATTATTTTCAAGTAGTCGATATCGAGTCAACCAGTTTTTACAGATTTGCCATTGTGAGTTTCTTCTTCTTCTTCTTCTTCTTCTTCTGCTTCTTCTTCTTCTTCTTTTTCCCGTCGGCCCTCCTCTTCATCCAGCTTTGTCCTTGGCACAACTCAGATCACACCCTTCTTCTTCTTAAAATAACTCATTTTCTACATTACTGACTCGTTATTAAAATAATCACTTTATTTACCTAAAATTAAATTTAATATGGTAAAGGTAAAATCTTTATTTTATTAATTACTTTTAACCCTCCGATTTAATTTAATCGCTTGAATTACGCCGATTAATTATCGACCGTTTATCATTACCGTATTTTTATTACTCGATCCGATTTCATACAATAATTAGTTAGTTTAGGAACTTTACCATAACCCATTAAAATAATTATATTGAAAGATTTATTACGAGTTAATATTATTTTTTAACTCGAGTCGGTATCGAGCCCGGTGTTATTTACGAGTTGGTATTATTATTTAACTCGAGCTATGTCGAGTCAAGCATTATTCACAAGTTTGCCACCCAAGATAATTTTTTTCTTTCTTCTTCTTCTCCGGCATGCTCTGTTCCTGACTCCAGGGCGCCCTCCAGCCGCTGCCGCCACCGCCGACCACCTCCGGCAGCCATCCATCGTCGCCGTCCATCTCCGCCGTGCCGTTTCAGTGTCACCCCGGCCAACTCCGGCCGCCTTCCAGCCGCGACGACGCCCACATCGCCTGCCTAGCAGCGCGCTCGCATCTCCGATTCCACTGCCGGCGAGCGTCGCCGCCTCAGTTGGGCAGTCGCCTCAACACCCTCGACCTCCTATCGACCTTCCTGGGCCAGATTGCAACCCGTCGCCACCCAGGACGGCCAGACTTCTTCACCCACCGCCGCGCCTCTGTTTTTACCACCCCCGGCTGGCATCCACACACGTGAGATCGACCCTACAGTGATCGACGAAGAGAGTAGGATCATCCCCCGACGTCAGAACGGCCGTCGCCACTGATTCCCAACAAGGCTTGCCCATGCTTGCCCATCTCGCTGAAATAGGGAACTCGTCGGCAAATTTTAGTTTCTTTCTTGTTGATTTTAAACTCTAATCCTCACGATTATAAAGTTTATTATCAAATTAAAATATGCATGCAAGAAAATTAAGAAGAGGGTGATAAGAAGAATACCTAAGCAAGGAAGAAGGCACGCCGATAAGGAAGAAGAGAAGAAAATGCAAATGAAAAAAAATGAAATGACTGCTAGGGTATGTGAAAACACCCGTATTTCATTTAACCGGGTAACCGGGTAAATAATAAAATATAATAATTAGCCGGGTAGCATTAAACGGGTATTGGATATAACACATTCGGTTCTTCCCGAACTACGTTCGCGTCCTTTTTTTTTCACGGTCTTTACAATCTCCCCAACTTGGAAATATTTCGCCCCCGAAAGAACAATTATGATTAACTTTATTTATTTCTTCGGGATCAGTTCTTGCAACTACAAATATAAAACTCCTATGCCACAAATAGGGTAGGGTATTGCCTTGCTATTTCTTGTTCAGTCTCTAATGTAGCTTCCTCTGATCCCTGATTTTTCCACAATACTTTTACCAAAGGAAATTCCTTGTTCCTGAGTGTCTTTATTTCTCTTGCAAGGATGCGGATCGGCTTTTCCTCATAGGTTAAATTTGATTGTAGCTCTAAGTCTTCAAAATTTGTGATGATATGATCCTCATCCCGTACATATTTCTTTAGCATTGACACATGGAAAACATTGTGTACTCCTGCTAGGCTTGGTGGCAATGCCAATCTATATGCACAATTCCCAACTCGATCCAGGATTGGGAACGGTTCTATGAATCTTGGCTTCAACTTCCCTGATAATTTAAATCTGATCACCCCCTTCGTAGGAGATGTCTTTAGGTACACAAACTCCCCAACTTGGAACTCTAGGTCCTTCCTTCGAGTATCAGCATAACTCTTTTGTCAATCCTGAGCTGCCTTAAGTCTTTGCTGAATGAGTTTCACCTTTTCAGTTGCTTCCCTCACCACCTCTGGCCCACCAACTATAACTGCTTCGGTAGACTCCAGCCAGCACGACGGAAATCTACAGGGCCTACCATATAAGGCTTCAAATGATGTCATCCCTATACTGGCTTGGTAAGAGTTATTGTAGGTGAATTCAGCCAAGGCTAAGTGTTTCTCCCAGTCACCTCCCCAGTCAAGAATGCAAGCTCTTAACAAATCTTCCAAAGTTTGAATAGTCCTCTAACTCTGCCTCATCAGTTTGGGCATGATATGCTGTACTCAACTTAATTTGAGTTCCCATGGCTTTTTAGAAAGCTTCCCAGAAATGTGAGGTGAATAAGGGATCACGGTCGGAGACTATCCCCTTTGGAATCCCATGCAATTTGACCATATTGTCAACATATAATCTTGCACACACGCAGTTTAACCCATTTAGTGATGGGCCAACCAGCGATAGGAGTCTGACTTATGTTAGAGAACTAGGCATAGATCTTGGGTTAGTCGGGAAGTGTCTTTTAGAGAGATAGTGATTCCCTTATGTTTCGCCAGCATGATTAGGTTCTCACCTTGAACCATAGGGTTGAACCTTGCCCTGAGTATAGAGGTACCTTCATGGTACCGATTAGGGCTTGCAGTGCAGGTAGGTGTTTGTAGACCGATCTTATGATGACAATTTCACCCCAGTTTGAGAGCGATGTAGACATGGACTTCAGACAGAACAGACCATGCTGACCAGACAGAGTAATATCATTGTATGATCATCTTGATTGATAGCCTTACTTGAGAGTCTACCACAACAGTAGTAGTCAAGTGACTTAAGATTAGTGCTACAAATCAGTATGGGACAGTAGGTCACACGCCACTGAAGAGCGGACGAGACACATGTCAAACCTCACTATGAGTCCCCATAAACTTGAGGGGAGACTGTGGTTCTTTGGGTCATTTGAACCTTGCCTGTTTAGAAGTGCATGATTAGTACGGTATTGAAAAACATGTGCCTACTATTAGCTGATTGAACTTGAGTCACTTAGGAGCCATTTTTGAGATTCGTCATTGATTGGTTGTTCCACAGACTGATCACCTGTAGCATAGTAAATCATGGTGACTTTAGAGACAAGTCTATAGATCTACCGATATTTTGGCCACTCAGTACGCTACATAGGGATTTCATCTCCCCAGCTACGTGCATGATACTGTGTCCTTACCATACATCAGAGTGACATACCTACGTAGCAAGTTTTCTTAACCTAGTGGATTTACCCATTTACCTAGCGTGAGATACCACATGTGAGGATGAGATATCACCTATTGAGAATTCTTGAGTAGTGTGATTAGATTTTCACGAGATTCAGTCTCCTTTCCTATAACCCAAACATGTCACATAGAGTAGAGTTTTCATTAGAGAATTCTGCTCACCCATCTAGGTATATCAGTTCTACTATCAGTTTATCCAGAAGATTGAGATTAGTATACATTGACTAGAGCACATGCCACAGACCAGATGCATACTCTACACTCCCATGTAGAGTATTGTAACGACCGACCATGTTTCACGATATTGTGGGTCTTGCTGGCCAGGTGTTACTCAAAATTTAACAAAACCAACCCTATAACGACCAGTCTTAACTGGACTGGGTGTTACTTAAAAAGTTACATGAATAATTTGAAAGCGAATAAGTCTAGCATTTCTAACTCAAAAGAACTTATGTTTCAAATGACAATGTATGAAATAATTATCCCACAGTCTTGGACCGTTTCCCATAGCCACATTTATAACACAAGAAAAGTAAAAAGAGAAGTCCACTTACCCTGTCGTCTCTTAGTCTTTAGTTCCAGCTGCTAACCTGCGGAGGCAATTCCATGTTAATGATTAACCACTAAGCTGTATAATTAAATAAAACAAGTCCGTAAACTCCCTAACATTATCTATAATATTGGCTGTCGTGACCATTCCAACATGTCCATTTATTAGCTGATGGTTCAGTCCACCATGTCCATTAGTTGGCTGATGGGTTAGTCCACCATGTCCATCTATTGGCTGATGGGTCAGTCCACCATGTCCATATATTGGCTGATAGGTCAGTCCATCATGTCCATCACCGGCTGGCGAGTCCAATCCACCATGTCCATTATCGGCTAGTGAGTCCAATCCACCATGTCCATAATTGGCTGGCAAGTCCAATCCGCCATGTCCAATTTATTGGCTGATGGGTCAGTCCATCATGTCCATTACCAGCTGGCGAGTCCAATCCACCATGTCTGTTATCGGCTGGTGAGTCCAATCCACCATGTCCGTAATTGGCTGGCGAGTCCAATCCGCCATGTCCAATTTATTGGTTGATGGGTCAGTCCATCATGTTTATTACAGGCTGGCGAGTCCAATCCGCCATGTCCGTTATCGGTTGGTGAGTCCAATCCACCATGTCCGTAATTGGCTGGCGAGTCCAATCAGCCATGTCCAATTTATTGGTTGATGGGTCAGTCGATCATGTCCATTACTGGCTGGCGAGTCCAATCCACCATGTTCGTTATCAGCTGATGAGTCCAATCCACCATGTTCGTAATTGGATTTTGTGTGTATATATATATATATATATACACACACAAAAACTCCTTATGCGCCACAATGTTTTTGTAGCGCATCAGCAGCGCATAGATTGTGGGCCGTTGGATCAAATCCCACGGCCCACAATCCATTGGCATTTCCCCTTCTCCATTGACGGTTTCCGTTGCTACCCCGGTCCCGCCCCTCCCCTCCCCCAGCCCACAATCCACTCTGCATTTCCCCCTCTTCACCGCCAGTTTCGCCGCCACCTTGCCCCCGGCCCTGGCCCCTTGGCCTCGTCCGCGGCCATGGCGGCACCCCCCGTCGCTCCCCCCCACCTCCCCGGGCCACCTCCTCCCCTGCCCCTGCCCACCAGCCGGGCCCCCGCGTTCCCCCTGCCTCGGGCACCACCTTCCACCCCCTAGTCGGCACCACGACCCTGCCCCCAGCCCCCTTACCCACTGTCAATGAGCTCCGCCCGCTCATGGCCACTAGCGCCCCATTGTTGCCGCGCATTTTCCGGTTGGCCCACCCACCCCAGAGGCGGCGACAGAGTTGGGCAGCGGGTGGCCGGTGGCGACGTTGTCGGTGGTGGGGTGGCGCGGCGAAACAGAGGGGGAAGAAATATGGGAGGGTAGTTTTGTAATAAAAATTTTACTCGAGTTAGGATCGAGTCAAGTTTTTATTACGACATAGAATTTTTTAAAAGATAAAATAATTTTATTTTTTGACCTTCAGCCTTCACAGAATAGAGTTGAGAGGAGCAGAGTTAATTTTTTATTGACTTGACTCGAGTCAATAACGAGTTCATTCTTTATATACTTAACTCGAGTCGAGATCGAGCCAGTTTTTTTGTTTAATATTTTTTGAAATGTATTTCATAATATTGACTGTCAATATTACGAAAAAATAAAGTAAAATACCATAAAATAAAATAATCTATTAGAACTCGATTATTTTATTTTACTGTATTTTTTATATTTTTAAGATGTATTTCGTAATATTGACTCAAATCAAGAGCGAGTCAAATTTTTATTATGAAACTACTTGTACCTATTTCCTTCCTTACTTGTGTCAACATTACGAAATGCATCTTAAAAAATATGAAAAAATAGAATAAAATACCAGAAAATAAAATAATCTACTATAACTCGATAATTTTATTTTATCATATTTTATTATATTTTTTATATTTTTCGTAATATATTTCTAATTATTGAATCGAGTCAAGAGCATAATTAAATTTTTATTACAAAACTACCCCTACTCATTTTTTCTCCTCTGTTCTGCCTCTATTTTCCTTGCCGCGCCACCCGACTACCGACGACCTTGCCACCGGCCGCCCTTTGCCAGCCAGTCGGCCCTACTAATAGAGCTAGGGCAAAAAGGCCGGGCAGGGGAGGGAGCCGCGATGATAGGCGGTGGGCGGTGGAGTGGGGGCGGGGAAGGTCGCGGGGAGGGTGGTGGTGGCAGGGGACGGCGAATGAAGGTGGGCCCGACTACGGCGGTGGGCCAAAAATGGCGGCGGCCGGCGAGCCAGGAGCGAGGGCAGGAGGGTGGGAGGGTGGGAGGTAGAGGTGGGAGTGCGGAGGGGAGTGGGGGGTGGGTGGTGGTGGCAGGGGCGGCGGTTGGGGGTGGGCCGAAATGGCCGGCTGCCAATGGTCAGGCGGGAGGGCAGGAGGGTGGGGGGTGGGAGGCGAGGCGGGAGGGGGAGGGGGCGCACCGTGACCCAGGGGAGGGAGTGTTGTGGGCTGTTGGATCAGATCCAATGGCCCACAAAGGGCAGCGCTGGTATGCCGTCAAAATTGGGCAGTGCATACTAGCGTTGCCCTATATATATATATACATATTAAAAAAATTAAATTGTCCTCGCCGACACTGGTCACTGACGAGGTTGGCTATCCGGCAAGGCAAACAACTGGCGCAGGACTGTGGTAGGAGCGGGCGGCCGAGGCAGCACAGGGATGTGGTGGTAGGGACGGCTGTGGAAGCCAGGGGAGGCAATGGCGGCGATGTCTGTGGTGAGAAACGATGGTGGTGGTGGGATGGTGAAAGTGGGGACGGCGGTGGCCGGCCAAGGGCAAGGATGGTGGTGGCCGGCCTAGGGCGGGGATGGCGGTGAGGCGGCCGAGGGTAGGGATGACGGTGGCAGTGGCAGGGAAGGCGATGGCAGTGGCCAAGGAGGGAACTGGTGGCGCGGCCGAGGGGTGGTGGTGGCCAGCGTGCTGCATGTGGCCTTTAATCTCATTTCAATAAAAAGATTAAAATAAGGGCGGGAATTTTTTTATTTTGAAAATAAAGAATCTCGCCGCGGCTTAGTGGTGGCAGAGGAGCGAAATTGAATCACCATAATTAGTGGCTATCATTGTGTTTTTTATTAAAAAAATTAGCAACTGACACATCTAGCGATAGCTAATCCAGTGTTAAATTTTGTCGCCGCTTAGCGATGGCAAAACAATGGCAAATAGTTTAAAAAATTGAATATTGCCACCACGCACGGTGGCTTTTGTCATATTTTTTTAAAACAAGATGCAACATTAAATTTTGCCATCGCTTAGCAGTGGTAAAGTAGTGGCCGACTTGCAAGAGGTTATTTTCAGCTAGTGTAAAGGAAGAGAAGAAGTATATACTACGCATGTAATGTGTAGAGCTTGTCGTTTCAATTCTTGTTTCAATGAACCCATGGAGTTATTATCATTGTAAACCGAAGCAGTCAATTAAGTAAACAAAGGGAATGATGTTTTGATCGCTCAACATTCTTCATTCTTTGAATCTGTCATCCCCATCTACATCTACCCTGCTGCTTGTGATGAGTCCAACATCACTTCCGATCCTCTTGCTGCCCCATAAACCAATTTACCCTTTGCAAGTTATTTTAAGTAGAAAAAGGCCTTGATGATAGAAGTTGGGAAGCTAATTTGGAGGAGTGATGTCAGTGTCGACGTGATCGCATTATACAAAGGAGATGGATGAAACTACTGCCCCCGCGGTTTTTGCATTGCTCGACGTTTTTGTCTTCTTTTACAACAGCTTTTCCTTCATATGAATACCACCCCACGTCTGGTATCGAGCAGCCATAAAACAATATATAATGAGCAAAATTTTTCTAATTAAACCTTTTCGGAAAGGAGAAAGGTTGATGCCTATAGAATTGGAGCTGAAGCAAAACTACGATGATCACGAAGCACTCGCACAGAAAACTTTGATGTTGTAATCATGCTGCTGCTATGCTTAGACAATTTTCATCGCCGAATATTATATATGTTCCTGTTTTAACTTGTTCCAAATTACCTTACTTCTACGTACTTGTCAGTTTGAATGCATTTTTAGGAGCTGGAGCTTTGATCGGATTATTGTTGAGAACGTTATATTATATATTACTTGTTTACTTGATTGATTATTTTTATTATTTAGAAATTATAAGTTTATTTATTCAGATAAAAAATTTGTAGAAGCATTAGTTCAAGAAGCATGAATTTAAGCCGAAGAGAATCCAACACATTGATTTTGAGATGGCTTGAAGAATCGAGAGCTTATATACACGAGTGTATGTGAGACAATAAATAAAAAACAAAAAAAGTATGTGGAATAATATACAATGAAGAACAAAAAAGCGTCTGTCACGTTGCTTTGGACGTTTACTCGTTCTGACGTGAGTTTTTGGAAGCGTTACAATCATTATAAAAGCCAAAATATGTGGACCCACAACTTTCACCAATACTATATTCCAATATCACGTTGGCCACACTCTAAATGTCGACATTTCTGAATCGGCTTCCGATCTGATCTGATAAGATCTCATATTATATTACTATATTATTATTAGACAATTAACCAAACCTGCATTCGCTGTTTTTAAATTCAGTACTTTAAAGCGTTACAATTCCGGTTCATGATATGTCTCTCAACCAAAGATTGATGTGTCTCTAATAGTCCTAATTACGAAAAAGATTTTAAGATTGATGATGCAAAACCTTGTGCTTGTAACTCCTCCAACGGAATATTAAGTCCATATAATCAGAAACCAACCACTTTTGTATCTATATTTTCTGGACTATACTCATGTCTTGCAACAGGAAGATTCAACTCTTTTGGCTGCTAAAGTAATTTTGCAATTTTCTCATTTCCTCCTCTAAAAAATTAGATATTATTTTAAACTCATCCTACAAGATACTCATTCTTGTGAAATTACCCATAAATTTCGCAAAAACTTGGTAGCTCATCAAACACTCTATCTTGATCAATATGAGACATCTATTATTTATAATAAAATAATTATTAAAAAAGTTATCATTATGAGTGAATATAAAAATCCTAATGCTATAAAGAAAATATATGATATTATTCTTCCCCATGGACTTCCCAATGAATATAACTATTAAGATTATATGAAAACTTTTGATAAGGTCTTATTATACAAAAATAATTTTGGTCAACATTCATGATTCATTAGGGTTAACACTCCATCATTATCTCAACTCCCTTCTTGGTTTGTTCAATAGTTTGGAGATTTTGGTCTTGATATTCAGTTCCTTCCACCTTATGTTAATAAACAATATAAATTATTCTATGAACATATTGACCCTAATTTGGGCTATATTTTTATCAATTTGTATTTTATGATAAGATTCCATGGATTTTGTCTTGAAACTTTTGTTTCCATTATGTTGAAATTATGGATAACCCAATCTCTTCTTTGGCTCATAAAATTTATATTAGATGATAGGATAAGTTTAATTCTCCTATTTCTCTCTATTGGTTACCTAATCCTTCTAAGAAAAAGGAAAGGCTTTATTTTTTGATGTTTTGTCTCTGTCCTCTAAGGTAAAAACTCTTGTGTCTACCTTTGCGTCTGCTTTAGAGTCACAACCACCAACAGCAAATGTGTCTGCAGTGTACCCACTAGCACTGCCCCTTAATGTATATTTGTAATATTTACAAGTTAAGCATAAGAATCCCATGATAATTGAAGATGATGCAATTTGTATTCCATATACTTTGGATATTTATGGATCTCAGAAAACTCCTAAAGTTGAAATTGTTGACTCCCCAATTCATATGAGTCAAAAGTACATTGATAATGTACTTACTACTATAACTGCAACCCCATCTACGCCCCTCCTTGGAGGCTATGGACAACCTGAATTAACAACACAAGACTTTCAATGTTTTATTTGTGAAAATATTGGTCATATTGCTAATTATTGTAATAATTCACCATCAATAACAAAATACTTCTATTGTGGTGAATCTGGTAATTATGCTAATCAATGTTCACATAGAGGATATTCCCCTACACTAGTGGAAATGTCGGGATCTGAAGTTCCTTCAACATTATCTGCAACATCTCCTACCTATCCTGCTATATCACCGGTCCATCCATTTGCTCTTACATCCGCAAATATATATGCAACCAAGACTACCACAAATTCTTTCTCATCAAGCCACGTCACTCTGCCACATGATAATTTGCCCCGTCATCTATGATCTACCACTGACACTACCACGTCATCCCTTATCTGCCACGTCTACTGAAATCTACCACGTCAACATTATCAGGACATGTCAGCAAGTTATCCGGTAATTGGGTACCAGTTTGTTGGGTCATCTTTTCTCTCTATAAATAGAGAAGAGGAATTCCGTCTTGGGAAGTCTGGAACTCTCTCTCTCAAGTTTCTTTCTCTCAAGTCTCTTAGTTTCTACCACTTCTCTAGGAATTTGATCTCTCCTCTGATATCTCTCCTGATCTCTCTGATCTCTTTGATTTCTCCGTATTTTCTCCAAATATTTTCTTTCTTTATTTTATGAACTCCAGCTTGCAATTACATGTACATATTGGTGTGAGATTTGTTTACCGAGTGTTTGTAAAATGAGTTATTGTAAGATATGAGTGTTTGTGTGTAAGCTAAATTGCTGTAAAAGTTTATCAAACAATAAAAATAAGCTTTAAGTTCTTGAACCCATTCCTTTGTGGAACTATAATCGTTCCTATTCTGGAACTATATATTTTTATTCTGTTTTAAATACCATACAACCTTTTATTATATTATTTCTATGTATATTAATGTCTTAATTTTGTTTATAATAAGTTGTGTTTATTATATCTTTTATATGTATTATATTTTGTTCATGGTTTAATGATCGGGCGAAATCTTGTGTGTTTAAGATTAACTTGGCATTAGAGCTAAACTGAATTAAGACTACTTAGGTAAGTGATGGAGTCCAAGGCCTGGTAAGTCCTCAAGGGCCATGGTTGGCGTGGAGGCAATTTGGTTTAGCTTCTTCAGAAATTCCTACTTAAGAATATCTTAGTTTATGATGGCTTTCTTCACGAGCTTAGTTAAGAAAACTTAGAATTTGTCAGATCCAAAGAACACTGAACAAATAATGTATAATAATATTGAATAAAAACTAAATAAATAGACCATTCCTAAGTACCACCCAACTAAAATTTATAATAAAGGTTTTCTAGATTTTAAACAATCATATATTATAAAAACTTTTGAAAAAAGTGTCTGTGTAAGTAATATAACAGATACTATACATCTATTAAAACATAAATTAATAAACGCGTTAAGAAATGAATATAAATATATACACTTATGAATAGTACAAAGTAACAATTAGACCATTAATTAGAGAAGGTTTAAATACTTCCTTATTATTATGTCTCTAGAGAGAAAAGACATAATAAATTTGATGATGCCTTATTAGAGGTTATAGAATCAAGTTTAAGAACCGGAACCGTTTATTTTAAGTGTTTTCCCAATTATTCCTTAAGTTTACATGACCAATATCAGTGAGGCTTTAACATTAAGTATCCAAACTCATGGATATGATATGCTACCTAGACCAATGAACTTATGTGTCATAAACCAAATTTGTTTAAAAGAAATGACCTCCATAAGTCCAGACTCAAGGATTGAGTCACATAAGGGAAAACTACGTTGTTCCAAATTGATATAAATAAATCAAATATAAGCTGTTACATGGGACAAAATAGAACTTCCACAATCATGGAAGTTAGAAAATGCAATACTTCATAAAATTGTACAACGTAAAGCTGAAAAAATAATTGAAAGTACAAATGGAGATATTGAAATAATTTTTAGTAGACCTAGTATTTTTACTAGACCTTCGTCCTCAGAAGATATATCAAGTATAAAAGGAATTTTTATATTAGAGCACCAAATTCCACATGAGATTTATACCGATGAACCTACAGTCCTCTGAAATGAATCTAAAAATAAATACTTATCAACTTTAGCCAGATAACCAAAAACGTTTAAAAGAATGTATGTTATCTAAATACTGATAAATTTAGAACTTGATATTTTAATAATCATAATAAAGAACAATTAAGATAAATATAAAAAAGAATATTATGACTATTTAAAATTACTAGGAACTGAAATTCCATGTGTAGAATGGTATCATAAGATTCAAATTCTCAAAATTCAAGTTTCTAAGGAAACAAGAACATGGGATACTAGTAATGGTAAAACCGTAACTAGTAAACACCCTCTTGTAAGTAATATTAAGTATGACAATATAAAAACAACATCTTATGTAAAAACAGATCCAAAAATGAATGAAGAAATGGGCAAAATAATTAAACAAAATAATTATACCCATTTTCATTTACAAAGATTAGAAACCTTTTTTCTCGGTTAGAAGAAAAATTGTTACCTTGTGAAAAAGGTAAAGATAATATTAAAAATAATAATGAAAACATAACCTTTGTATTAATAAAACCTCTAATAGTATCAACTAAGACTTTTAATATTAGAAGCCCTCTAAATGAGGAATTTCTAGATAAATTAACAAGAAGATTAGGTGGTTTAAAAATAACCGAATCTATAAAAGTAATTAGTAAAACAGAGGACATAAATGAATAATTAATCAATTTTCTCCTAAAAATAGAAATGGCTAGGCCTTCGCAACCACAATCTCTTCCTACGTGAAGACATTATTATCAATAGCCTGCGCTAGTTCTGTTTGAAGAAAATTATATAAATTTTGCATTATTTTACGATAATAAATCTATTTATGAGTGAAATATCAACTAACAACCAAAATATTAAATTATTACAACATTACATAATATATTAATATATACCACAATTTATAAAACAGCAAACAATGATAGTGCTAGTACTAATGCTCGTACTATTATTGTAGATACGAGCTGGATTGAAATTTTAGTATACATTGAAGAAAAGTTCATAGATAATTAATAATTATTTGCATAATTAATTATTTAATCATCTTGCAAAGGATTCGAACGTACAAATTACTAAGTCGCCAACCATTCTAGTTTGACGGGGGAGTATTATCAGCCCTAGAATGCAGTTGCGCGAAGGACGGAAATAACCATAGTTGAAGACACATCTATATATATATGGGTAAAGGTTTCCTGCGCAAGAGGCAGGAAACCCCTTACCTGCGCCAGGATAATCTGGGCCGTTCGATTATGATCGAACGGCCCAGATTTGATAAAAAAAATTTCCACCCCCCCTCCTTCGCCGGCGGCCTGGATCCGGCCGCGGCCGGCCGGGCGGGGGGTGGGCGAGGCGGGGCGAGGGCGGCGTGGGTGGGCGGAGGAGAAGGGGGAGGGCGGCGTCCGGGATCCGGCCGCGGCCGGCCGGGCGGGGGGTGGGCGAGGCGGGGCGAGGGCGGCGTGGGTGGGCGGAGGAGAAGGGGAGGGCGGCGGCCTGGATCCGGCCGCGGCCGGCCGGGCGGGGGTGGGCGAGGCCGGGCGAGGGCGGCGTGGGTGGGCGGAGGAGAAGGGGGAGGGCGGCGTGGGTAGGCGGCGGGTGGGAGGTGGGCGGCGTGGGTAGGCCGCCCCTCTCGCCCTCACCCTCCGCCCACCAGCCCCCATCCGCCCGGCCCGCCTCGCCCCGGCCCCGGCCCCGCCTCCCCGCCCCCGCCGCCACCCCGCTCCGCCCACACCCACCGCCCCGCATTCCCCCCACCCCTGCGCCCCCACCCCCTCCCCCGCCGGCCACAGCCCTGCCTCCGCCCTGCCCCTGCTGCCCCGCTCCGCTCGGCCCCCGCCTCCGTCGCCTCCCTCCGCCACCTCCCTCCGCCACCTCCACCGCCCCGCCCAACCCTGCCGACGTCATCGCCGTCGTCATCGGCGCCGGAGGAAGGAGTGGGCGACAACGGCGGCGGCGGCGCCGGAGGAAGGATGGGGGTGCCCGATCTGGGCCGTCCTTGTAATCGGACGGCCCAGATTAAATTAAAATTTTTTTTAAAAAAATCCTAATTAATCTGGGCCGTCCTTATAATCGGACGCCCAGATTTTTTGTTGGCGCAAGGGCGCTACCTGCCTTTGGCGCAGGGGCGCTACCCTGCCTTTGGCGCAGTGCTATACTGCCTATATACATATATATATATATATATATATATAAAAAAGGTAATTACATAACTCAGTAGTCAGTTGTCACCCTAAAACAAACCTGTTGGCTTATGTACCTAAATTGAAATGTGGCACCCTACCCCACCGTCCGTGATCAGGAGCATCGTCTTCTAGATTGGCCCGGTAGCTAACTAGCTCTATTATAAAACGAAGACGGGGCCTGGGCATGGTATTCCTAGTTTCCCCATCTTAAAAACCAGACCAAAAGAAGAAGAAGAAGTCATCATCAAGGGCGTCATGTGTGGGGGAGCCATTATTTCCAACTTCAATCCTTTCAGCCCCGACGGCCACATGCTCTCAGCTCACGATTTCTGGCATGACTTCGAGACCTATTCTGACTTCAACCTCTACAACTCCACCCCCTTACGCCCAATTACCATGCACTGGCGCCTCATGTACTCGACCAGTACCCATCTACTACTCCTCCTGGTATAAGCATGCACCACACTCAGATTGTCCTACTAGCTCGTCTTCTTCTTATTTTGTTTT
Source organism: Piper betle (assembly GCA_033002965.1). NCBI lineage: Eukaryota > Viridiplantae > Streptophyta > Magnoliopsida > Piperales > Piperaceae > Piper > Piper betle. The sequence continues at coordinate 518 of JAURVB010014114.1, read as the reverse complement.
TTTATATTTTCTGATTGATTAATATGTGGTTATTGTGCATGGGTAAGGTGGTGTTGAGAAGGGGTTGGTGAAGATGAAGGAGAAGAAGCAGAGGAAGAACCAGTTCAGGGGTATAAGGCAGAGGCCCTGGGGAAGTGGGCTGCCGAGATACGAGACCCTTCAAAAGGCGTCCGGGTGTGGCTGGGGACGTACTCCACCGCCCAGGACGCCGCCATGGCCTACGACGACGCCGCCAGAAAGATCCGCGGCCACAAAGCCAAGCTCAACTTCCCCGGCGGCAGTCGCAGAGGCCGGCCGACGTCAACCCTTCTCCTCCTGCACCACTGACGAATCCGTACATAGGAAGCGAGGATGTCGATGTTAAACGCCATGCTGTGGAGGCGGAGGCGGAGGTGGCGAAGCTGCCACCGGTTGGTTTTTCCGGCGACGTCGAGTTTGAGAAGGATCTGCAAGACAAGATTTGTAGCTTGGAGTCGCTTCTTGGGCTGAGTCATGACTCGGCCGAGTCTAACTCCGAC
>JAURVB010014113.1:0-17270 GCA_033002965.1 Piper betle | reverse complement strand
CCCTTAACAAAGTCCTGCCACTGCTGTCACTACCCTTCTTGTGAGATGTCATCACTACGACCAGTGCCACCGGCCAGTTCCCTCTGACGGCACTTCCTCCTTCCAGCCATTGCCCCCTCACCAGACCCTCCTCCTCCTTTCTCCACAGCCCCTCACAGTTGAGCCTTCACATGTACCTAGTCGGGCCTCCTAGTTGAGTCTGTTTGCATGTCGCTGATAGCCTGCCGCCATCGCTGCTGCCTGCCGACCAGTCATAGACTGACCAGACGCTGCCTCAGTCAAATCTCATCATGCAGAATAGTGTGCTCTAGCCCAGCCGTTGGCCAAGTACACCCTCGGTCAAACCATAGCCATGCCGACAGTAGCCACAACCGTCACCGTTATTGGCCCCAACATGAGTTATATGTCATCATTAGTTTGAGTTACTATTTTCATTTCATGATCATGAGCACCATGATCATGAGCATCATAACATGATTAAATTATGAGTGATATGTATTTGCAGGTTAGGAGAAAATATGAAGTTAGGTATTAACTTTACAAACGGTGTAATTTAATTAGTAGTTAGTTGAGATGATTAAATATGAGTTATTTGGCATACAAATGTGTTAAGGAATAACATTGAGAAAATTATACACACAATTGAAATTAAATTATGTTAAGGTGCTATAGTTAATATAATTAAAATCCCTCGATTTTCCTTTATTAAGAAGCATTGATAGGACCATCGATTATGTTATCATAGCTAAGAATGATGAGCTGATAGATTCATGATATAGATCAAGATTATCTAGTAAGTTAATGGATTGTACTTCAAATGGATGATTAGTGGATGTTCGTAGAGATGTTATTTTATTAGGTAGTTGTACATGATTTTGTTATTAATGTGTCTAGTGGATTGATTTGATTAGGGTATGATTATAATTATAGTTACACGTATTTATTTCGTTCATACATCATATAGTTAGTTTGGGCGTTAGCATTTAGCTTAATTACGTAGGTGCGCAGTACGAGCTCACCCCTTAGGCGCATGACCTCACTTAGAGTTTCTACCAGGTCCGTTTAGGATTCGTTCTCTATTTTTTGTTCTATTCTATTGTGATTTATTTTACTAATTACAGGATGGGTTAAGTGGCATTTATTAAATCCCAATTAACTCAGTCTATTTAATCAAATCATTTTCTGGATTAATAACCCTCGAGGATGAGATCCCTCGAGTCTGATTTTGAAAACAAAATAAACCTCAAGTTGCCTTCGGGTGGTACAATATTAAATCCCTTCTCATGCCAATATATATTTTTATCAAGTTTTCAATGAGACCATAATAGGTGAAACCAACTTGCACGTATCATGTGAGAGTACATGTGCCAGTCATAGCGGGCTCTAGATTGTGAGTGGGTTGTTTCATTCTCGAGGGATCTTCACAACTCCACGTTTTGAGTTTCCTCACACCTAGAGAAATAGGGAGGTTTACTGGTACTGTTAAGTACAGCACTCACCCGGACATATGGTTAAAAGGGTACTACTGAAGGCAATTGCCTGAGAGTACTCGGCCTTCGTAGTTAGGGCTTGGAGAAATATGGAGGAAAGGAGAGGGCTTAGGATATACTATTAGTCTCAAAAGATAGAAAAATAAAATGAGAAAATGCCGAGAGAGGCATCAGGAAACCAATCAGTTTCGGATGCTGTTGGGTCTGTGGCCCAATGGCTACCAGTAGATGCCCTTTAGAGAATTCAATAATAGTTAAATATAATTTTCTTCAAAATAAGAGTTAGGTCTCATTTGCTAGTTTGTTATAGTTATTTCTGGACTAGTGACACTCTATACTAATGGTTTTTATTTTATATGTAGGTGATAATTAGAAGTTTGATATGTCAGCTTAGACAGAGGAGCAGTGAATGCTATGTGTATACACAAAACCTGACGCTATATGTGTTTGGATTGCTGTGTTTTTTGTTTACGAAGTAGCATGTTGTAATGCACATTTCATGTTGAATCGATAGTAATGGTTGTGAAATTGATATAATGATATGACCAATACAACAGATGCAATGAATAGATGGGTTGGGACCCAATTTATGATGATAATTGTGATGAGATGATAGATGTAACAAATAAAACAAACAGATGGGTTAAGACCCAGTTTATGTATAATGATTTATTGATATAACTTTAATATGTTATGAAATGAAGAATTTTGCAAGTTATAATATATATATATATATATATATATATATATATATATTATTTTGACAGGTTGGCCCTTTATTTCACTTTAGCGGAAACTTTGTCCGTTTGGTTTTTAAAAATTTTACCGATTTCATTGTTATTGCTTTTGAGTGTTAATTGTTTGCTATGTCATTCACATAGTATCCTCTTAGAATTTTTGTACCTTATACATGCATGACAACATTTATCTTCCATTTTAAGACGCTAATAGTAGATCCAGTCCGGGTTAGGTTTAGATTAACCGACTTAATCGGGTGACCTGTAATATTCTGGTTTTGTTTGCGAGTGAGCCGGACTTAGGGTGTTATAGTTGGTATAAGGTACAAATCCTTAACTATTTTTATATAGAGCTTTTTACCAAAGAAAGGGAGAACATTTTTTTTATATTGTCGAATAAGACCTAATAATTACCAAAAAGAGGGAAAATGAAAATTATAAAAAATACTCACTTAAAAAATTTAAAAATTCAACTAATTTGTTTTTTAAAGAAAAATGTAAGGGGTGGTCGGTGAGACGCCCCTAGGTCACTCTAGTGGCAAGACTGTGCCGACCAAGGCCGAGGGTAGCCAAATCCAATTGCCCCTCAGCCTAGGTGGCCCGATCCAGCCACCCATGCCTTGGCCGGCCAGATCCCAACCGCCCTGGCCTTGGACAGCCTGGCGTGGCCGGATCTGGCCACCCTTGACCCTGGTGACGATTAGGTTTTTTTCCAAATAAAGAATTTTTAAAAGTAAAAGGTAGTTTGGTTATTATAATAATTTTTTCCCTTCTTTTGGTAATTATTTTTTTCCCAATGTTTTGTAATATAAAAAATTGTTTCACTTTTCAGGTAAAAAGGCCTTGTATATATTATTTAATCTACCCTTATTTTTCGAGGTTGATACATTTTTCCACGTTTGTTTCCAAACATTTATTTTGATATTTGATACTATACGATGCAAAACTTTTTTAGAAGCTATGATGCATAGACTCGTTCTCAACAAAAAATCAATTTGACTAATCTCTTGGCGGTGCCTTGTTTAAGAATATGTCACCTGTGACCGCACCGCCCAACGATTCAAAACTTCAACCCCAACTTGGCCTTAAAACAGAGACCGTCTCGGTCAAAACCCTAAAATATTCAAAGCCAGCTATCGCCTAAACCGTCGTCCTATACCTTGGCACCGACCTAGACTCTCACTTGTTTCGATTCAATAGAATCAATACCATAAAAGTTCATACTTGGCCTTTTCTTCCTCCTATCCCCTTTACCCCGCGGGTCGTCTCTATTTTCCTCTATGATATGATTATATATAAAGTTCAACAAGAGTGATGCCCCTCCAAGCAGTTTTGGTAAGCAGCTGTCTTGTATACAATGAAGAACCACTTGAGCAACTCCAATTCCAAGGCCATTCCATCCACGAGCAACGGCTGCTTGTCGTGGGGACGGGAGTTCTCGGATGAGGAGGCAGTGGCAATGGCGGCGATGGCGGCAGAGAGGAAGAAGAAGCGGGCTGGGAGGACGAAGGTGAAGGAGATGAGGCACCCTGTGTATTGGGGAGTCAGGCAGAGGAATGAGAGCAAGTGGGTGTGCGAGGTCAGGGAGCCGAACAAGAAGTCGAGGATATGGCTCGGCACCTTCCCAACGCCGGAGATGGCTGCCGTCGCCCACGACGTTGCTGCCCTGGCCTTGAGGGGCACCTTGGCTTGTTTAAACTTCCCCAGCTCGGCGGGGCAGCTGCCGGTGCCGAAGTCAAACAGCGCTCCGGACATACAGAGGGCGGCTGCAGAAGCTGCCGAGGCATTCCCGCTACTTCAATATGGCGGGAAGATTGACGGCGGAGATGTTTGGGCCGGTGGCAATGGGGAGGAGGAAGAAGGGAGGGGTGATCACTCCTTGGCCAACATGGGAGAAGGCTTGTTGCTATATCCTCTGTCCCCACTGTCTTGTGATGTAAGTGGGTCCCATTGGGATGATGTGGATGATGAGGTAGATGTGCCACTTTGGAGCTACTCCCTGTGACAAAATACATAAATTCCATCAAAGAGCATAAGTTGTTTGTCAAAAAAACAAGCATTTTTAACTTGCAGTCTCCAAAACAAAAAGAAAAAGAGAGAGCATAAGTTGTCCATCCGACAAAAAAGAGAGTATAAGTTGGTATTAAAAATAATTAATTAGCTTACTCGATAAAGGTTATAGCTTTATGATTTTTAGTCATCACCCATAAGATGTTATCATTCATTGTGATAACTGTCATACATATATATACATATATATATATATATATATATATATATATATCCAAAAAATAACTATTGCCAATGGCTTTTATCCATTACAAATTGTTTTGGCCATAAGTATATATAAATTATAAGCAATCATGAGTACCCTCCTATACAAGAATCCTTATATATATATATATATATATATATATTTATATATATTATTTTGTACCCTTATTTCAATTTTTAAAACAATTATCTCTTTCTTACGGTGAAATAGTTTTCTTAAGAAAATAATATAAAAGTTTGACTAATAGTCAGATTCAAAGGATTTTTATTTAATTTTTTTGGTCATTTGTATGTAGAGAAAGTCAGCTTATCAAAATATATTGATAACTAAGAAGTCAAATAGTGACGTCACGTACACTAATCATTCAACAACGGCGAAAGCCATTGCAAACTTTGAATAAAGCGTTGACAATATTTAATGTCAACCGGACAACCACGGACATGCTAAAAGAGTGAAAAACGGGTGTAAGAAAAAAGAAGTCTATGGCCAACAAACTTTGCAAGTCTTTGAGGGGACTTGGCTGACCTCTTCCTCACTCTCTTTTTATTTTTCTAATCAACTTTTTCCTCTTATAAAATATATTGACCTGAAGGAATAATTCAATGGTATTGTGATGAATTTCTTGACATTCTAATTTCATTTCCACCCCAGCGCTCGAAAGAGTTGTGTGACTTTACCACCAAAAACATGTTAAAGGAAATGGGAAAAACATTTTACAAATAGCGTCCTTTCGGCTTAGAAACTATTTTCCTCAGAAGTTTCGGAGAAATAAAAAACTATTTTCGTAAGAAAAATGCAGCTACCGTCGCGAAAATAATTTTTCTGGTTACTATTAGTGGTACTAATTGAGCAAGCGAGCCGAGCTCAACATGTGTTCGAAACTCGTTTCGAATAGTTCGAAACTCGTTCGAACTCGACTCGGAATCGAACGAGTTTTGGACACATATGCTCGAGTTCGACTCGAATATATTTTATGTGTTCGAGCTCGACTCGAGCTCGAATATACTTAAACTGTTTATTTGTGTGAGCTCGTTTGTTAGCTCGGAAGTAGCTCGATTAAAAGTCAAAAGTACCTCACTTAAAAAAAAAAAGTTAGGCCAATGTGGTTTGAACCCACAACCTTGAAGTCATCAAGGTGAATACTTACCATCTCAACTATCTTGTTTCTTTGTGATTATATTTCATATACATATATATCTAAATATATATAAATATATATAAATAAAATATAATATAAGGACTATATTATTATATTATTTTATCGAGTCGAGTTCGAGTCGAACTACGAAGTCGAGTTCGAGTTACAACTGAGTCGAGTCGAGTCGAGTCGAGTCGAACACGACCTTGCTCAAGCTCGGCTCGTAAGATTCGAGTTCGAGTCGAGCATTAAAATGTCAAGTTTCGAGTCGAGTCAAGCCGAGCCGAACGTTAAATACTCACGAGCTGGCTCGCTCAATTAGCAACCCTAGTTACTATTTCCGACAATACAACAAGAAGTTATCCATCCTCTGGGAATGTGAGGACACATTTATGTGTCAAAATAACATTGGCATTGAAAACTTCTCTTTAAGATGTTCCTAACTCCTACTATTTATAAAAATCCTTAGTTTCTAGTTCCTAATTTCTAATTTCTTGTTCATTTGGGAACTACAAAGCTCACATATGCTTCAATTATAAGCTGCACTGTCTTCTAATTTCTTGTTCATGTGATACTCAAATTCTCAATTAAAAGAGTGCTGAGCAGAGAGCAACTTAAAAATGGTGGTGAGAAGACACATAGCTTTCAATTTATTATAATTGAGAAACTCTATTGAAATATTCAAATGAGCAGGGGCAAAAAAGGTGGCTCTATCGAACTTGTAAGGATGGGGGGAAAATGAAAATACTTGTGAGAAGGGATATATATGATAGTAGCATTTTTGCCCATGTTTTTGTACTATCTTTTATTTGTTAAAAAATTAGGTGGGTGGGGGACGGGGGAGCCTCTAATATGGTTGATTATTATTGGCTGTATATTTCCAACCCTGACAAGTGCTGACAAAAAGATAATGGACTCACTAAGCTACACGTGCAGATATTTAAAATTAAGGCCCTAAACCGGTTAAAGCCACGGGCAACTAGACTTTATATCGTTCACTTATACCAATTATTTATTTTACTATTTATTATTATTATTTTAGAATGTTTATTTGAATTATCTACATCATCCAGATTTAGTTTGATTATTAGAGCTAACAAATCCAACAATACTATCGCAGGTGTAAATGAATTGTAAACGGCCGAATACAAATTATTAACTATGGTCCATTAGAGCCATCTTTTCTAGCCCAAGCCCACATAGTAGAAAATGGATCCCCGGATGGGCTACAATAATTATGGCCTGGTCTAGTGATTCGACCTTAAAAGTTAAAAAATGTTCTCATTGAATATGTAACTATCCAAGACGTCGGCAAAATGTGCGGGATACTCCCTTTAAATATATATTTTTTATTTTTTCTAGTCAAAACCTACGCAATGACCGAGTTGTATTATTTTCTTTAAGACTTTCTAATAAATAATTATAGTTTGTATTTTTCATAAAAATTGTACCAAGTAATAATTAGACTTTCTAACTTTTCTTTTAAATTAAGTTTGGAGTCTTCTTACAAAGTCGTGAAGACCAATGCTAAATTATCTCATTTATTTGGTATTAATTTATATGTTATATATATATATAGTTATAGTTAAAAAATAGTTATTAATTGGTTTAAAATTTTATTTATACATATTAAATTTAGGAGTAATTACCTAGGCATGGTTTAAAGATGTCATAACTTTTTTGGATATGGTGGTTGTATAATTTTTTTTAAAGCTAGTCATAAATCTCACCCACTGCGTGGGTTATGCTTTACAAATAAACTGCATCATAATTGATAAATATATGAATTACTAAATTATAAATTTTATATCTAATATTTAAAATTATTTGAGGTTAATTAAATTATAAACCTAATAGAAGTACCTAAACTATAATAATTAATAAACATAAATCAATTATGTTTGATCATTGTTAAATTTGTGGGAAAATTAGATAAGAATAAATATCATAATCTAAAGCAATAAATATGAAAAAAATAGAGTAATCTTAATAAAGAAAATCATTAGATAAATAGATAAATATACAAAAAATCATAAAGTGTCGTGCTGTGCTATTGTGATGTATCACGTACATCCATCATACAAGTAATTAAATGATGAATGAGTATCTTTCTCACAAAAATTTAATGTTTTAATGTTACTATTGATAACTAGATTATTAAACCTAATGAACTATCCATACAGAGTATATGATGTAATAATTCACTTTAAACTATCAAGACGGGTAAGGGTGTGAAGCTGGTGCAAGTGCTTCTAATTTATAACTTGATATGAATGAATAATAATAAAATACGGGTGTTGGTGTGTTTTCACATACCCTAGCCATTTTTGGTGAAGGGGCGTCATTTTTTATTTTATAAATTGTGAGGGGGGCATCATTACGCTCTCATTTTCTTCTCCTCTTCATTACCGGAGCCGACATCTTCTTTGCTTGGGTAACCTTCCTATCTTCCTCTTCTTAATTTTCATGAGTTCATTTGTCTTTTTAATGGATAATAAGCTTGATAATCATGAGAAATCAAGTCTGAAATAAAAATAAACAACAAGAACTAAACTGAAAACTTGGAATCCCGTCCATGTCCGAGTAGTCTGAAATTTTGGCAAGATGGGCGATCATAAAAATGTTTGCAAGGCATTCCCTCACAACCCCGACGTCCTCTCTTGCTGCTGGGTCGACGGGAGGGCTCGCCATGTCCCTGGTTTCCAAGTGGTGGCGGAATTACAGCTGCTTATGGGCGGAGTTGTAGGGAGCAGCGCTGTGGAGGAATTCCAAACATCTATACCAGTTCGCCGGCCAAGGCTCACGTCGTGCATGCTCACAGCGCTTGGCCTTGACGTTGGGTTGTTGTGCAGGGAGAAGGGAAGAGTTTCCGGTGGTGCTGCTGGCCGGAAGGAGTTCAATTTGTAGTCCCGGCGGTGCTGCTGGGCAGGAGTCGCGCCTTGGTGCAGAACAGAGTGGGATGTGGATAGTTGCTGAAAGGCACGAGCTTTAGGCTTCCAATTGGATTGCTAGGGAAGGGAAGCAGTTAGGGAAGGAAGTGATCTGGTTTTGGGTTGAAGAAGAAGACGCCAAGACTGGTTTTTGGGTGTAGGAAGGTCGCCTTGGATAGCTGCTGTAAAACGTGGACGTTAGGCTTCATCTTTGGCTGTTTTAATTCATTGTTGATGCTTGATTAGGATGTTTAGATGGTTGTTCAATTAGGTTGCATAGGGAAGAAGAAGAAGGGTGTGATCTGAGTTGTGCCAAGGACAAAGCTGGATGAAGAGGAGGGCCGACGGAGAAGAAGAAGAAAGAAACTCACGGTGGCAAATCTGTAAATACTAGTTGACTTGATACCGACTAGTTAAAAATAATACGAACTCGTAATAAATCTTTAAAAATAATTATTTTAATGGGTTATGGGTTAAAGTTACTAAACTAATTAATTATTGGACGAAATCGACATGGACATAAGTAATAAAAATACGGTAATGATAAACGGTCAATAATTAATCGGCACACAACAAGCGATTAAATTAAATCGGATAGTGATAAGTAATTAATAAAATAAAGATTTTACCTTTACCATATTAAATTTAATATTAGGTAAATAAAGTGATTATTTTAATAATGAGTCAGTAATATAGAAAATGGGTTATTAAACTATATTCGGGTAGCAATCACTAGCGTCGAACCTAAATAGCATAATGAAAATAAATAAAGTTCGAAATTTTATTGAGTCGAATAATTTAAAATAATTGTATTAATAATATTTTAAAATTAGAATAATACAAATTATTTTAAATAATTTAATCGTACAACTTATTTAACTAAATTGCTATGAATAAGGATAGCGATTAAAGATTTAAAACCGTAAACTAAATTATCAAGATTGTGGTTAAGTAATTATCGTCTCAAAGGAAAATATACTAATAATAGTAATTAAATATTTGGTTATAAGTTGATAATTATTTTATTATTTGTTAAGTGTTAATTATGATCTAGATTATTAATGTAAAGTAGGATTTAAATAATTATATCACATGAATAGTTTAATATTTAATATTGTTGAAATTTTATAGTGATATATATATTAGTCATTTAGTTGCATGCATTTCTACTCGAATAAAATTATACTTATGTATAATTTTATGTCCTCGTTTAGATTAGGATCATTGGTCGCAGCTGCAAGTTCGAAATATCCAAGTCCGTAAAATTATTGAAAATGTTCTATTTTCCCTTGTGGCAGCCTGGTCAGCCTGAGCCCAGATTCGACCACCATGCACCGAGTGCAACCGGGGTCAACGAATTGACTCAGTCTGACACGGGCTACGCCCTTCATAATCATATAATGGACATGATGGACTGACCCATCAGCCAATAAATTGGACATGGCGGATTGGACTTGCCAGCCAATTACGGACATGGTGGATTGGACTCACCAGCCGATAACGGACATGGCGGATTGGACTCGCCAGCCGGTAATGGACATGATGGACTGACCCATCAGCGCATAAATTGGACATGACGGATTGGACTCGCCATGCCAATTATGGACATGGTGGATTGGACTCACCAGCCGATAACAGACATGGCGGATTGGACTCGCCAGCTGGTAATGGACATGATGGACTGACCCATCGGCCAATAAATTGGACATGGCGGATTGGACTCGCCAGCCAATTACGGACATGGTGGATTGGACTCACCAGCCGATAACGGACATGGCAGATTGGACTCACCAGTTGGTAATGGACATGATGGACTGACCCATTAGCCAATAAATTGGACATGGCGGATTGGACTCGCCAGTCAATTACGGCTATGGTGGATTGGACTCACCAGCTGATAATGAACATGGCGGATTGGACTTGCCAGCCGGTAATGGACATGATGGACTGACCCATCAACCAATAAATTGGACATGGCGGATTGGACTCGCCAGCCAATTACGGACATGGTGGACTGACCCATTAGCTAATAGATGGACATGGTGGACTGACCCATTAGCGAAATAATGGACATGGTGGATTGGACTCACCAGCCGATAACGGACATGGCGTATTGGACTTGCTAGCCGGTAATGGACATGATGGACTAACCCATTAGCCAATAGATGGACATGGTGGGCTGACCCATTAGCCAACTAATGGACATAGTGGGCTGAACCATCAGCTAATAAATGGACATGTTGGAATGGTCACAATTGCCAATATTATAGATAATGATATGGAGTTTATGGACTTGTTTTAGTTAATTATACGGCTTAGTGGTTAATCACTAACGCGGAATTGCCTCCACAGGTTGGCAGCTGGAACTAAGGAGTAAAGGCGACAAGGTGGTTCTTCTAACAACTCATGTGGGGAACAGAGAATAAGCGGACTTATCTTTTTACTTTTCTTGTGTTATAAATGTGGCTACGGGAAATGGTCCAAGACTGTGGGATAATTACTTTATGCATTGTCAATTAAAACATAAGTTCTTTTGAGTTAGAAATGCTAGACTTATTTGCTTTCATATTATCATATAACCTGTTTAAGTAATACCCGGTCCGGTTGGGACTGGTCGTTATGAGGTTGGGTTTGTTAAATTTTGAGTAACACCTGGCCAGCAAGGCCCACAATATCGTGAAAAATGGCGGGTCGTTACAGTTCAGCCGCCTTTGAATGATGCAGGGAAGAGGATTGTTCTCCCACATCTGAACCTTCACCGCTACGAATTCCGGTGAGAAGGTTGTCTATTGTGGCTAGTGCCAGTGGCAGGAATTGTTGCAATGGACCCCGATGTTATCGACGAAGAACAACCGGTGTCTACTCTCTGAAGCTGCCATGACAGCGTCCGTTTTAGAGGAAGGCCACCACCTTTGTGCCTCCCTTGCAATTCCGCCCACTAACAGGTGTAATTCCGCTACCCATCGGAAGCCAGGGACAAGGCGACGCCACCCCTTCGACCCAGCAGCCAGAGAGACCATCCGGGGTGTGAGGGCTGCCTTGAAATTCTTGTTTACAGTCTCCCATCATGTCAAAATTTCAGACCCGTCGGCCATGGATGGGGTTCAGTTTTCAATTTAGTTTTTTTCGTTCTTTCTTGTTGATTTGAGACTTTAATTCTTATGAATATCAATCTTATTATCAATTCAAAATATGCATGCACGAAAATTAAGAATAGCGAGATAAGAAGAATACCCAAACAAGGAAGAAGCCGACATCGGTAAGGAAGATGAGAAGAAAATGAGAATGAAGGCGGCTAGGGTGAGGAGGACGTCCCCTCTCAAAATATAAAGTGAAAATGATGGCTAGGGTATGCGAAAACACCCCAACACCAGCATTTCATTTAACTGGGTAAATAATAAAATATAACAATTAACTGGGTAGAATTGACCGGGTAGAGAATATAATATAAATAATAATAATAATTCTCCAACATTCGATCCTTCCCCGACTGGCAGGGGCATTCGGCAGAGTCCAGCTGCTAGCTGGTGGGAAAATCATTAGAAAGGGTGGAATCGCCACTAGTGTGGCTGCATCCCCGGTGGTAATCGCAGTGTGGGCGGTTGATCTCCCTAGCGGCATACCGAAGTGATGGCGGTGCTAGGTGTGACTAGCTCCGAAAGGGTGAGAAATTTACCAAAAATTAGTGGGATTAAGTAAGGTCTGACATGGATGACTCTAATTTTGCCACGTGGCACGATCTGAATGTCCAACGACTCGTGGCCTAGTGGGTCCACCTATGGGTATATGCATTGTATATATGGACTGGCAAGCTTGGATTGAGATCGTCGAGAGTCAAAACTGATTTGAGTTGTAAAAGTATCTCTATAAATAGGAATCGAGGCAAGAAGGCTAAATGGACCTTGAACTATGAATTCAATAAGGTGAAAATCTACATGTTAAATCAAGTGGGGACGAAAGGGGCAATCTGGTAGTCCAAAATCCCTAAGATGCATGTAAATGAGATACCGTGAAAATCCCAAACAGATACTAAACATTGCAATGGTCTAGACCTAGGCCTAAAACTCGGGCTAAACTATAAAAATCATATGTATACCTCGCGTATACATTGATAATTCATGATCTTGCTATAGTATAACTGAAGCTATCATCTGCATGTCAGGCATACTCAGTCACCATAACATGATAATATGGCTATTTGGGCCGATGGGGCCATTTGTAAGTCTTGAAATGAATCGGTTGTTCAATTAAATTAACAACGAGATCAATATTGCTCGATGCATAATTTTTGACCTTCAAGTTATCACACAAATATGGTTGTGAGTAATTACATTCTTTTCATATAAAATTTAATATGGTGGAGCTGCTTAAATTCCACAAATATTTATGGGGTTTGATGCAATGACTTATGAGAATTCCACACATGTTCTTACTATGTAAAGGAAGGTTCTATTTGTTAAATGAAACATCCTGCTGGATAGGTTGTGAGCAACATTTGACACAACAAAGAGGAAGACTTTAGGAGTTATATGTTATAGTTACGGGTTCCACATGTTCAGGTCCATTTAATTATTTAAGATGTCGTATTTTCCCTTGTGGACAGCCAGGTCGCCCGGGCCTGGGTTTGACCACGATGCACCGAGATGCTGGCCGGGGTCCAGGAATTGATTGAGTCAGGCATGGGCTACGCCCTTCATAATCCAATAATAGACATATCAGAATGGACCTAATAGCCCATAATAAATAAATTGTACAGAGTGGATTAAACTCGCCAGCCAATTATGGACATGGTGGATTGGACTCACCAGCCGATAACAGACATGGCGGATTGGACTCGCCAGCCGGTAATGACATGATCGACTGACCCATCTGGCAATAAATTTGACATGGTGGATTGGACTCGCCAACCAATTATGAGCATGGTGGATTGGACTCACCGGCTGATAACAGACATGGCAGATTGGACTCGCCAGCCGGTAATGGACATGATGGATTGACCCATCAGCTAATAAATTGTACATGGCAGATTGGACTCGCCAGCCAATTACAGACATGGTGGATTGGACCCACCAGATGATAATGGACATGGCAGATTGGACTCGCGAGCCGGTAATGGACATGATGGACTGACCCATTAGGAAATAAATTGGACATGGCAGATTGGACTCGCCAGCCAATTATGAACATGGTGGATTGGACTCACCAGCCGATAATGGACATGGCGGATTAGACTTGCCAGCGAGTAATAGACATGATGGACTGACCCATCAGCAAATAAATTGGACATAGCGGATTGGACTTGCCAGCCAATTACAGACATGGTGGATTGGACTCACCAGCCGATAATGGACATGGCGGATTGGACTCGCTAGCCGATAATGGACATGATATATAAACCCATCAGCCAATAGATGGATATGGTGGACTGACCCATCATTCAACTATCGGACATGGTGGACTGAACCATTAGCTAATAAATGGACATGTTGGAATGGTCACAACAACAAATATTATAGATAATGATAGGGAGTTTATGGACTTGTTTTATTTAATTATACAGCTTAGTGTTTAATCACTAACACGGAATTGCTTCTGCTGGTTAGCAACTAGAACTAAAGACTAAGAGTCGACTGGGTGGTTCTTCTACCAACTCAGGTGGTGAATAGATAATAAGCGGACTTCTCTTTTACCTTTCTTGTGTTATAAATGTGGCTATGGGAAACGGTCTAAGACTGTGGGATGATTATTTCATACATTGTCAATTGAAACATAATTTCTTTTGAGTTAGAAATGCTAGACTTATTTTCTTTCATATTATTCATGTAACCTTTTAAGTAACACCCTGTCCGGTTAGGACTAGTCGTTATAGGGTTGGTTTTGCTAAATTTAGCGTAACACCTAGCCAGCAAGGCCCACCATATCGTGAAACATGGTGGGTCGTTACACCATACATGCTTGAATAGTCTTGCTAGGCAGGCTATACTAGGGTGTCTTGTGAGTCCTGCTAGCATATGGTCGACTCTAGTACCAAATAAGGGTGTATATTAATGAGCCGCATGGCTCACTATAACTTGAGTAGGTTAAACACTCAAATTTCCCTAATAAGAGGAACTGGGTTGTTAACCATGTCCTAGCTAACTAAATCACTAGTCAAGTATCTCACATTGTTCCATAATGGAACGAGGACGACTGTTATGATCTGTACTGTGTGCAATGGCTCTGGTTGCTATTTATACAATTACTAAATATTGTTGAAGAGGGCTCTCTTTGATGGAATGATGGTGAGAACACCTGTACATGTATAGCTTGTCTCAAGAGTATGAAAACATACTCTAGACAGAACTGTGGAGTGTGCATCTAGTCTATGTTGTGTTTGCTGGTCAATGTCTACTCAACTCAACCATCAGTAAATTGATGGAAGGACTACTATATCTAAAAAGGTGAATGTGAAAATACTTAAGTGAAAGGTTGGCTCTTTCTAACATCTCTTCCTACATGAAAAGAGACTCGTTTCTTGTGGAAAACTAATCACACTGCTCTAGCGCTCTGATTAGGAAGTGTCTCATGCTCACATAGTCTGACATTAGGTCTCTATCTGTGGTGATGTAAGGATCTCTAGTTGAGTCACAATGGGGTAATGAAAACTTTGTATAGGATACTGGGTGTAACGACCCGCCTGAACCGGACCAGGTATTACCTAAAAATATAATTGATGCAATAATAACATTCCACAACATGAATTTAATAGTACAAATAAGTCTAGAATTTATAAATCATAACCAAATAAAACATGTTCCGATAGCATTGACAATATATCAAATAACCGTCCCACAATCTCGGACCGTTTCCCACAGCCACAATTATAACATAAGAAAAATAAAAGGAAGTCCAATTTATTATCATTTCACAAAACCTGGGTTGGTAAATGATTCACCTACACACTTTTAGTCCTTAGTCCAAAGCTACTCACCTGCGGAGGCAATTCTGCATTAGTTATAAAACCACTAAGCCGCATAATAGAATGAAACAAGTCAATATAATCCCTATTATTGTTTCAAGAGACTTTTAGTTGTTATGAGCATATGTGAAGCTCGATTATAGTTTAATAACCCATTTTCTACCTTATTAACTCTGTTATTAAAATAATGACTTTATTTACCTAGTATTAAATTTAATATGATAAAGGATAAATTCTTTATTTTATTAATTACTTATAGCCATCCGATTTAAATTGAATCGCTTGGAGTACACTAATTAATTATCGACCGTTCATAGATACCATATTTTTTTATTACTCGTGGCGATTTCGTACAATAATTAATTAGTTTAGTAACTTTACCCGTAACCCATTAAAATGATTATTTTAAAAGCTTTATTAAGAGTTAGTATTATTTTTTAACTCAAGTTGATACCGAGTCAACCCATATTTACAAAACTACCATCTTCTTCTTCCCCAACGTCCTCTTCTCCAAACTCCATCCTTGCACCCAAACCAAACCTATCCTTCTTCTCCTAGCCTGAAGACCACTTCTTTCTTGCACCTTGCTCCAATTCAAAGGTTCAACAACCTCAGGCCAGTCCTCAAAATAGTAAGGATTAGCCATCTTTGGATGTTGCAGAGAGTATGGTCGTTCTCCCCACTTCTGCACGTCGCCGCCATGAATTCCGGCAAGAAGGTTGTCCGCTGGTCGCATATGCCGGTGGCCTGAACTGCTGTAATAGACCCTGGATGTTATAAAAAAAGAACAACTGGCGTCTACCCTCTGAATCTTCCATTAGAGAGTCAATTTTAGAGGATCGCCATCACCTTCGTCCCCCTTGCAATTCTGCCTAGTAATTGCTATAATTCCGCCACCCATCGGAACTCAGGGACACGGCAAGCCATCCCTTCGATCCAGCAACCAGAGAGGCTGTCGGGGTGTGAGGGGATGCCTTGCAACCTTGGTTTATAGTCGCCATCTTGCCAACATTTCAGACTCGTCGGCCAAGGCAGAATTTGAGTTTCCAGTTTGGTTTGGTTGTTTCTTGTTGATTTAAGACTTTAATTCTCATGTTTATCAAGTTTATTATCAATTAAAAAGTAATATAGGGAGATAGGATGGATACCTAAGCAAGGAAGAATTTGGCACCGGTAAGGAAGATGTAACGACCCAGCCCAAAGTGCAACGTAATGGGCTAAGTCATTTCTTTAAAATGGGTACCCCGAAAGTTAAAGATCTATAGTCCATTCCCACTTATAAACAGGATCTTCTCCCAGTAGGTATTAGATGTGGGACTAAGTTGAGGGATCTCACAATCCACCCACCTTAAGAAATTTCGTCCCCGAAATGCCTATTATTGGCCCGTTGCTAGCCCCAGCCCACGTCCTTTTTGGCCCGTGACCGGCAGCCTAGCCAACGTTTCTAGTCTTGGCCCGTTGCTAACCCCAGCCCACGACCTTTTTTGGCCCATGACCGGCAGCCTAGCCAACGTCCCTAGTCTATCCCACCATCTAACACGGAACCAGGTCGGCTCTGATACCATTTGTAACGACCCGGCCCAAAGTGCAACGTAATGGGCTAAGTCATTTCTTTAAAATGGGTACCCCAAAAGTTAAAGATCTATAATCCATTCCCACTTATAAACAGGATCTTCTCCCAGTAGGTATTAGATGTGGGACTAAGTTGAGGCATCTCACAGTCCACCCACCTTAGGAAATTT
>JAURVB010014112.1:0-42449 GCA_033002965.1 Piper betle | reverse complement strand
ATCAGTTATTTGGGACTCAATGACACTCATTACTAATGTGTTTTCTTATATTTATGTAGATGAGTTGTCTTAGTGTTAGCCGATTTAGGTGCACTGATTGTTAAGTGTTTGAAGTATACAATATTTGTTCATTTTTTAATGTGATTTTGTAATTCCCGTGTATAAATATTATTAATTAGGTGATATTTCACTTTATATTTTAGTTAGATAATATTTTATGAGAGATGCTTAATTTTGGAGTTTAAATGTAGAAAAAAATAAAGAGAAAAAGAAAAAGCTTAGGAATGGAAGGTCTTGGCGCTCGGCTTCACCCAATGGTAATTACAAGGAGTTCACAAAGACACAAGGGAAGGATGTTGATGGCCTTGGATGCATCTTTAACACTTAAGGATTGGTTGAACAAGTCGAGGAGTTACAAACTTGATTGGCCACCATAATTAATTTGAGTACATACAAGTTGTGAACTCTCCTTGAATTCTTATATCTCACGGACATCTCATCTTCTTTATAAAGGGTGGTCATTTGTTATTTATGATATCTCAACACATGGCTTAGGAATTTAGTGAATTAAGTAGTTATAGTTGTTGTAATTTTTATTATTTATCATAATAAAAGTTCATTACTTTTCCATCTTGTTCTTTAATTTTATTATGGAGTAATCCTTAATTTCATTCTATAGAAGAATGGAACTTAACATGTTTTAATTGAATTCATTTCAACTTCTTACTCTTTTATTCAATCAGATTGTTTGAATTATCATGTTCTTAATGATAAGAGTAGATTGACCACCTATTTCTTAGATCACGAGGTTTAAATAGATTTTGAGAGAAATTATTTAAATTAGACATATAATTCATTATACGATGAGTCTTTTGACTTGTTTGTTGTTGTGGCCGGGAGACACACAACACCGTATGCAATCGTAAGGCAAATCTTAATGCATTATTTTGTTAATTAATCAATTATCACTGGGATGTAGAAATTGAGGCAAAATAATAGAAGCATGAAAGAGTGGGAGCCACATATGTTATATAATTATCCTAGATCGATAATATGAGGGAATAGAAGATAGGAGTAAGAAGTGATACAGATTAAATTCATGTTAAGAGAAATTCAACTCTAGAACGTGTTTTACCTTAGACTAAATATATCCTTTTGTTTTTGTTTGTGTATATTTTTTAATAATAAAGTGCACGAACATTAGAAATGAGAATAAAGGGTGCAACCACTAGAAGTGACAATCAAAAGATGCAACCATTAGAAGTGACAATTAAAAAGGTGCGACCATTAGAAGTGACAATTAAAAAGGTGCGACCATTAGAAGTGACAATTAAAAAGGTACGACCATTAGAAGTGACAATCAGAAAGGTGTGACCATTAGAAGCGACAATCAAAAAGGTGCGACCATTAATGCGACAATCAAAAGGTACGACGATTAGATGCGACAATTGAAAAGGTGCGACCATTAGATGCGACAATTTAAAGGTGCAACCATTAGATGCGACAATTGAAAGGTGTGACCATTAGATGCGACAATTGAAAAGAGTTATGTGACCATTAGAAGTGACAATTGAAAAGGTGTGGGTGACAATTGAAATGGTACAACGATTATAAGTAACAATTGAAATGGTGCGACAATTATAAGTGACAATTGAAAAGTGTGACCATTAGAAGTGGCAAGAAAGGGTGTGTGAGTAAAGAGTGTGACAATAAAGGGTGTACCTATTAGAAGTGACAATTAAAAGGTGCAGCCATTGGAAGCGACAATAAATGGTCTAACCATTAGAAGTCACATTTAGTATATTTTAATAGATAAATAATGTGTCTCTCAAAAAAATGATTTATAAGAAAATTTTTAGGAAATATATAAATTATAGGGAATTTTATTTTATTAAAAGGGTGTAATCGTTTAAATATAACATTTTTCAAGAATCAAACCTAAGGAATTTATCCTTTTTATAAGAGCACCTCTTTTAAAGAATGTACCCTTTCATAAGGACATGAATATTATATGAGTATCATCGTACTTAATCACCAAGTGGTGTGTGTAACATCCTAATTTTTTGGTCTGAAGGCAGACTGAAGTGCATTGTTAAAAATTCATGAAAAAACTATTAATTAGACTACTAGGGTACAAATTTTACAAAAGCGAAGTTTAAAAGCATAGGCCGAAACCACTCAACGACCAATTATAATCATACATAGTATGCCATAACACACAACGACACCACGTGTAGCCCAAATAGCTCATCGAAGTATACGTGTCTTAATATATATATGTACCGAAATCTAGTCGACGGTAGCATCATACATAACCATACATATGTATCGGAATCCTAGTCAACAGTAGCATGCCGACATCATACCTCACTACTAGTTGGATCATACAAAGAAGCATATATAAGAATCTAATCTGTATGTTAGAGAGAGATGGAAGCACACATAAGAAACTAATTTATATATATCCGAGAGAGATAGAAGCACACATAAAAAATTAATTTATATATATTCGAGAGAGATGAAAATCATCCCTTTTCTATCACCCTTATTTATAACCAAGGAGGTTAACTTTAAAATGTGAAAAGGCAAATTATGAAATACAAAAAGTCAGTTAATAAAATACAATAAATAAAGCTTACCAGAAACAATCTATAAATATTATTAAATTAAATTGATTTAATATATTTAAGATTTGTTCCAAGATAAATTAACTTAGTTAGTTGCAGGGGCTTTATAATCTTCCCAACTTGGGAATTTTGTCCTCGAAATATTATTAAGGCCATAAGGAGAATATATATATATATATATATATATATATATAGAGGATCATGCCTCAGTAGGTATTAGATGTGAGATTAATTTAATGTTTTTGGGAATATTATATTTACCTCACTTTAAGGGAAATTTTATCCTCGAAATTTCGTCCTCCGATAACATCCTAATTTTTCGGCCTCAGTACACACCAAAGTGTGATGTTAAAAATTTATAAAAAAACTATTAATTGGACTACTATCATCCAAATTCACAAATGCCGAGACCAAAACCACTGTATGGCCAATTAAAATCATATATATATATATATATATATATATATATATATATATATATACTCATACATATTGTGCTAGAACACACAACGATACCACATGCGGCCCAGACAACTCAATGGAGCATACAATGTAACACCCCGATTTCTGGTTCACCTAACCGCCGAATTAGAAATGTTACGATTGAGTCGAGTCATATTAAAAGGTGCTAATCAGTAAGACTCAATTAATAATATAGATCAAAATAACCCACTTAGGGTCTTGAGAATGGAAGACATTACTAAATATGTGTCAAAACACATCAAATATAAATAAAAGTATGAAAGAAACTAATTGCGTTGAGCTCAAGTGTGTGTAGTGTTTATCTATCCTCCCACCAAAGCCGACTTAGGATAAAAAACCTACATATATAATATGAAGACATCAGTAATGAGTGCTCCTGGTCCAAAAAATAACTAGTACAAACTGGCAAGTGGAATATGATATTCCACGAGAAAGAGCACAATATACATATCCTCCATGTGAACTCTCCAAGGGCACTAATCAGAAGCCGTAAGTCTCGGCTTGAACAATAACCCATTCTGACTCGTCAGATGCCTCAACATTTTCTCATTTTCTTCTCTATCCCTCGGGACTACCAGTATATCCTAAAGCCCTCTACATCCTTTGTATATCTCTTGGCATTAAGCATGAAGGTCAATTACTCTCAAGCATTTACCTTCAGTGCCCTTTTAAACTAGATGTCTAGACGCGTGCACTACCAAACAATACCTATAAACCTCTACGTTTCTTTAGGTGTGAGGAACTCAAAAAGCGAAGTTGTCAGCATCCCTTTGGAAAGGAACGACCTACTCACTAATCCAAAGCCGCTTTGACTAGCATGTGAGCCCATCACAGTACATGTGAGTCGACTTTCCCATCTCTCATATCACTGAAAACTCGATAAAATCATATATAAGCCTCGAAAGGGATTTATATAATAGGCCCGAAGGCAACTTGCAGTGGATCTTAGTTTGAAAATGACTCAATGGATCTCATCCTTGAAGGTTATTAATCCCAGAAGTAGAATACGTCTAGATGGCCTGTGTTAAGTGTGGTCCAATAAAATAGCCACTAACACGTCTTACGATCTGAAATTCAAATCCACGATAGAACATAGTGATAAAATTGAGAAGAGTCCTAAACAGATCTATGGTCCAAGATCCAAGCGTGACGTCTCATATATGTCAAGCTCGGACTCTAAAACCTACATCAAAATCCACTGCTAAGTAAAATACTTACATCTCTATATGATGTATGCTCATGATGTGTGCTCGTAAAATCAAAATATGTTAATATGTACCTAAACTATTATAGGGTGTCTCGAATTACCAAAAATAGTAAAAAATAGGTAATAAAAGGGTTGAAAATGAGCTGAACCGGGTTAACTATACTGAATCAAACTGGGTAGGCCGAGTTAACTCGGTCTGGGTCAGATAAACTGATGGACTCGGTTAGTTGGGCTGGTCTAGATTGATGGACTTGGACATGGACATGGGTAGACAGGTTGGGCAGGCAGGTGAATAGGGTTAGGCGGGGTGAACACGAGGGCAGGCAAATGGGACCACCAGGGCAAGTGGTGACCTTTGTTGAAAAATGCCGACAGCTGTGTGACGGAGGTTGCCACTAGTCGCAAACGATAGAGGGTGTTGAGGTGGAGGTGATGGCTGTGGTTATCGGCCAGGTCTGGCTGACTACTGGGGTCACTAGTGCAGCTGTCAGCTGACTACTAGCGACTACTGGAATCACCGCCCCGCGATGGTGGTCATGGGTGGTCTCAAAATGAAGATCTCGACGATATGAACCTAGCTACGCGGTTGGCCTCACCAAAGGTGGCTTGTCGGCACTGTAAAGAATCCCAAAAGGTGGCATCGACGGTGGAATACTGATGGACAGAAGCTGTCGCTAGTGGTAACTGCTTCAGTGCAGGTGGTGGTGAGGGGTATGGACTGATAGCCGACTTTGAGACGGTTACGGTGGTGGCGGAAGGCAACCCAAAGGGGCAGCGGCGCTAGGGGTGGAAAACTCCTAAAATGTTAGAAAAAATCTTTGAAAATCAATGGGTGAAAGCTAGTGATGACGTGGACTGCTCAAATATTGCCACGTGGTAGGATCTAAATGTCCGACAACTCGTGAACCTAGTGGGGCCCAGCCATGGGTATATGCAATATATATACGGATGGAAGCTCGGATCAAGACATTCCAAATTCAAAACTAACTAGAGTTCTAAAATGACTATGTAAGTGAGAATCGAGGCAAGAAGGCTAAATGAGCCTTAAAACCCTGAACTCAATCGGGTAAAAATTTGTGACTCAAATCAAACTAACCCACATGGGAAACTTGGAGATTTGAAATTCCTATGATGCATGCAAATGAGATACCTTGATGTAAAACCCGTGAATCGAGTCAAGGTTTTATTGTCTAAACTGGTAGGTTAACCTATTATTTTCACTTGGTTCAATTTTAGAACACGCGTACCGAGCCGAAGCCAATCTTGTGTTATGAACCATGAGAGTCATGTGTGCCCAAGTATATGATGATAATGTTAGTAAGACAACAATAGAATGAGATATCAGAATCTATGAGAGTACGCTAGATTTTCTTTATTTATTTTAATTAGATCGTAGAATTTTTTAAGTAGACAACACATTAGGAAGCATTACAGGTAGTTTGGGTGGGTTATTAGTTATAGAGCATGTCATCATGATGTTTTGATGTGTATTATATTTTATGAGACTTTTCCCTAGTTTTCAAGATTTTTTGAGAATTATTACAAGTTAGTAATAGTTTTCTAGAATCAGAGTCGAGTCAAGTTTTAATTATGAGACGACCATTCATTTTTCTCACCGACTATTCGTTTTCTCAGCGACCATTCATTTTTCTCACCAACCATTCATTTTCTCAACGACCATTCATTTTTCTCGTGGACTATTCATTTTTCTCACCAACCATTTATTTTTCTCCCCGACCACTTGTTGCTCACCGAACACTCATTTTCTTCCCCCTGACATTTATTTATTGCACACCTCCGACATTGTCCCCATCCAACCACCACCAACCTCCTCACCCAACTTCCTTCTTCTTTTTCTCCCTTCCCTCTTCCCTTGATCCTCACTCGAGCTGGCCACAACCTTGTTGCCGTCCCTGTATGGCTGAGATTAGGTATAAAAATTTATCTGATTTTATTGTTTTATGATTTTGGTGTGATTGTAAACAGGTGTTGATTTAAATTTAAGTGAATGTTAACAAATGATAATAATGAACAAGAGTTTGAATTTAAATGCATGTAAATAGATGTTTTCTTGTATGGATTGATGAGGAGTGTAGCATTCATGCATTATAATGGGTGTTAGTATTTAGTCTTGTTGTGTATGTAAAAACCATGATTTTTATTACAAGACTTGAACCTAAGTATTATGAAATATTATTTTCAATGAATGGATATGGTTGGTTATCAAGTAGACCGGTCACGGTTCAACGTAAAGCCAAACCCTAACCTTAGAGAAGACGTAAGGCCAAACTCTGGCATTAGGGAAGACGAACCCAACCTAGAGAATACTGATTCATGAACGGATGATGGGGTAAGAGAATTTAATAAAGGGACTCGTTGAACCTAGGGAATACCTATACATGAATAGATGTGAGAATTTAATTGAGGAACTCGTTGAAGCATATATATATATGAGGAGGGGGTTAGGGAGAAAAGGCAGTCCACTCCTTCTTGCCTCCTCTCCAGTGCCTTTCCATTGTGGTGTAAGTATTTCATACTTCTTCTTAGTTTCTTTTCCATTAGAACTCTTACATGCATGGTTGCAACGCATAAATTTATTAGAAATACCTTGCTAAGTTGCTGGAACTTTTTGGTATAAATTGCAATAGGTCTTTGGGTGTTGAGATATTGTATGGTTGCAAATTAGATGGCAGATATGAAATTCACGTTTGACTAGTTTCAAGAAACCCTATTTTTTAGCCGCACTGTTCAAAATCTAATAATGGACATGTCAGAATGGAACGGACAGTTTATAAATAAACATCGGCCAATAGGGGGTACGGTGGAATGGACCCATCGGTTCAACCTAATACAGTGGTACGGTGGAATGGACCCATCGGCCAATAGGGGGGTACGGTGGAATGGACCCATCGGCTCAACCTAATAAGTGGTACGGTGGAATGGACCCATCGGCTAATAAGGGGTACGGTGGAATGGACCCATCGGCCAATAGGGGGTACGATGGAATGGACCCATCGGCCCAACATAATAGGGGGCACGATGGATTGACCCATCGGCCCAATATTTTATAGTGGCAACCCAACATAATAGGGGGCACGATGGACTGACCCATCGGCCCAATATTTTATAGTGGCAACCCAACATAATAGGGGGCACGATGGACTGACCCATCGGCCCAATATTTTATAGTGGCAACCCAACATAATAGGGGGCACGATGGACTGACCCATCGGCCCAATATTTTATAGTGGCAACTCATCGGCCCAATATTTTATAATCGCAACCCATCGGCCAATAAAGGGGCACGATGGACTGACCCATCGGCTAATAGAACTACATCGAGCTTGATCCCGACATGGGTATGTAGGCCAATCAAGATTGTTTGATTTCAACTCAAATAAGGTAGAATAAAAGTATGATAGGATAGTCAGGTTAGGAGAATGGGTAATAAATGAGACTTCTTTTTATTTTGTTTTGAGTTATAAATGTGGCTATGGGAAATGGTCTAAGACTGTGGGAACCATTATTTTATAACTTATTACTCGGCATTTAGTAGTTTTATTTTGGTAACACCTGGCCAACAAGGCCCACAATATTGTTAAAAATGGCCGGGACATGATTGGAGCTTCTACCAGGTCCATTTAAGACTCGTTTCTTATTTTACGCTCTATTCTAATGTGTATTGTTTTATTACTTACATGATGAGTTAAGTGGTGTTTGATTGAGTCCCACTTAACCTGGGTTATTTAATTGATTGATCTTCTCGATTAATAACCCTCAACGATGAGATCCCTCGAGTATGTTTTCGAAAACAAGATCAACTACAAGATCCCTTTGGGCCTATTATATAAATCCCTTCCCAGACCTATATATAGTTTTATTGAGTTTTTAGTGAGACAAGAGATGAGAAAACCGACTCATATGTACCATGAGCAGGTGCACGTGCCAGTCAAAGCAGGCTCTGGATTAGTGAGCGGGCTGCTCCAATCGAAAGGGATCCTTACAACTCCCATTTTGAGTTCCTCACACCAGGAGAAATGCAAAGGTTTACGGGTACTATTCTGTACAATGCAAGTCCAGACCTGTGGTTCAAAGGGTACTAAAGATGACTATCTGAGAATACTCGGTCTTCGTGCTTAAGGCTATGAGAATTATGAAGGTAAGGAGAGGGCTTAGGATAGACTAGTAGTCCTGAGGGACCAACAAATGGAAAGAGAAAATCAGCAGCAGCATAACTGTCAGCCTAGTGGCTCATCAATAAGTGCCCTTCAAAGAGTTCATGAGAAGTATATGAATGTTTTCTTTCATATGAGAGTTTGTTCTCATAGGCAGTTTGAAATTAGTTATATTTTTTGACCAGTAACACTTGTTATTGATGTATTTTTATAATATATGTAGGTGATGATCATGAGTCAGATGAGCTAGCCTCAATGGAGGAGCAGCGATGTCTCTTGCATACACACTTGTCATATGATAGCATGTTAATATTTTGAGGATGATGTAATGAAATACAATACATGATTATGTGGTGTCATATGATGAATGATGTAGTTGAAAGATTGCTAACGATGACATGTTAATAAATATGTTTAGACATTAAATAAGTACAACAAGTAAGTCTAGACCCAAAATTAATGAGAAATGTGAATAGAATGTATAGATGGGTCAAGACCCAATTAGGCAAGATGATGGTGAATCAGCAGTTAAGTCGAGACTCAATACAAAAATGAATTATACAGTTGAATGAATTTATTGTGTGAACGTTTAATTAATTATTTACTTAATTATACATGTTGATTTGACAGGGTGACCCTTAATTGTACTTTAGGAGAAACTCAGTCTGTTTTATATTATGAATCTTATCGATTTTCATTGTAATTATTTGGTATGTGGATTAGTTGACATGTCATCTATGTAGTAGCATGTTAGGTTTATTTTTGTCCATTCATCCATGCATAGCAATAGACATCTTCCATCTCGAGACGTTGAGAGTAGATCCGCAGGGTTGGGTTCTGGTTAGCCTACCTAACTGGAACAATGACATTTCGGTTCGGTTCCTGAGCGTGAACCGGATTTGGTGTGTTACAGCCTTGAAAATCCCAAATGGATACTTAATGATGCAAAGGCCAAGATCTAGATCTAAAACCCTAGCTAACACATAAAAAATATGTATACTTCGTGTATACACTGATAACTCATGCTCTGCTGTAGCATAACTAAAGGTATCATCTGTATGTCAAGCATAGTTAGCTTGTATAACATGTTCGTACAGCCATTTAGGCCCAATACTCATGGTCTGAAAATTGGTCTCGTTCGAACTCACTCGAATCAATTTGAGATTGCCCCGAACCGGGCAAAGCTATATGTGGGTAAAGCCCTAACCCGAAGCTGAGGTTTTACATACAACATATCATAAACATACACATATACAAGAATCTAGTAGAAAGTAACATGTTTGCATCATACATAATCATACACATGTACCATAATCTAGTCGATAATAACATGCCTACATCATACCTCACTGCTAGTAGGATCATATAGAGAAGTATACATAAGAAATTAATCTATACATGAGAGAGAGATGGAAGCACACATAAGAAATTAATTTTTATATATTTGAGAGAGAGAGACGAAAACACACAAAAGAAACTAATTTATATATATCCGAGAGAGAGAGATGGAAGCAATCATTATCCTAACACCCTTATTTATAACCAAGGAGGTTATGTTTCAAATGTAAAAAGACAATTAATAACAAAATACGAAAAAATAGTTAATAGAATATAATAAATAAAGCTTATTAGAAACAATTAATAAATATTATTAAATTAATTTAAATTAATAATTTTAGATTCGTTCGAAGATAAATTAACCCAGTTATTTTTGGGGTTTTATCATGCGAGTATCAAGAGATACCAAAAAAATAGTCACCAAAAGGTATGAACTCACATTTAGTTTATAGTAATAGCTAATAGATTTTATTATTATCTGATATACTAATGCCATTAGGTTTTACTAATCAAAGATATATGGGCATATTTGTCTTTATAACTCAAAAATTCATTTCACACCGATTATATTTAAGAGATATTTAACCGTGCGAGGGAGCGAATATCATTTATTATGAATTGAGGGGAAAATTTTCATATATTACGTGTGGAAAGGAGAGAAAGTGTTTAAAACTAGAATACCCTTAAAAATAATTTTCCATAGGGAGGAATTTGGTTCATGCATAAAGTATGGTGGGTTGGGTTTGCGTTAAGAATGATTTAATAATATAAATGGTTAGTGAAGGGAGGGATTTCTTTAAGCGACAAACCTCATATGAGATGAACAATAGGAGCATTTTCTTCACCACTGGTGTCATTGTTATTGCCAGTGTTGCCGCCCTTTGGTTGCCGGCCACTACTACTGGTGAGTTGCCCCAGCCTTCACCCCTCCTTTCTGGACGATTATTATCCGCTCCCTCTTTTCATAAGCAGCTCTTAATCCTAATGTCTCCCCTCTTACCCCCTCCTCTCCTCGCCCCCTTCCTCGCCCTTGCCCCCTCCCCTTTCCTCTTTCATGCTAATCATCGCCCAAATCCAACCATGACAATGAAATAATAATTTTAACTTAATTCTTGATAATCTTTATCTCAATTTTCTATAATTTATTAAAGTTGTTTTTTTTTAATTTTATTGTTTGTTCTATTTTGTTAGTATCAATGTTGTTGTATTTATTGCTTAGAAACACAATTATCATTAATCTCAGTCATTGATCCATCTGAGCTATAATAATAACGAGTTAGTTACATCAATGACATTTACTTTTTATGTGTTATGTAATTTTTTTATAAACTAACTGTCTGTTGCCCAAAAAATATAAGTTTAAATTTGTATGTTACTGAATAATTATCACAGGCAATTGCTTTTGATATATTTCTTATAATTTTCTATATTTTTAAACATATCATTTGTTAAGTAGAGTGTAGGAGATCATATTTTACTTTAAGTTTATATTTTGTAATGCTCACTATGAATTGAATGAGAAAAGAATATAATATTCTTTTAATAATTAAATCATCTTGGAAAAATTGCATTTATCTAATATTTTTTATTGATTTATATTTTCATAGTATTTTACAAATGTCATAAACGAATAATAGTTACCCAAACTAGAATTACCATCAGTGACATTTGTTGAACTTTCCAATTGTCATTAATGGCACATTAAACACAATAGATGAAAAATTAAACTTTACAAACTAGAATTGCCACCAATAACATTTGTACCTGTTGAGTGTGGCTCGAAGTAGGGGGAACTAGGTAATGTTCTGATCTGGTTTTTCATTTTGTGGGTTTGTTTAGAAACTGGCAGAGAGGACCAATGGTGCTACTACACCGGGGATCACAGGGGTGTATGTTAGCGACATGGGCAAATTGTGTCGAATAATAATTTGTAATGAAGGACTAGAACGATAAGAAGGAGGTTGGGGTAAGAACTGTCGGATACTTCCCTGCCATAGGCACCCCTGTTGGTGCCATTTTGGTTTCTTGCCAATATGGTGTTGTCAATCTAATTCAATCCCAGTCCTATTTGTGTGCTTAGGGAAAACTCATCCTAAGTAAGGACAATAGGTCACCTAACAACATAAATAATTTTAGGTCCAGAGGGATGGATATTTAAGTGCATATTTTATAGTCATTTTAGTTCCTTTTTTTATAATTTAATTTCAATAACATTGTCGATGGACATTTTATATTATCTTTTACTCTTAGAAACACACTTATCATTGTTGTCGGCCATTGATCCATTTGTGTCATGTTATTAACATGTTATTCTGCATTTATGTCATTTGCTTCTCATGTTTTCTATAATTTTTTTTATAAACCAAACATCTGTTGTCTAGAAAATATTTCCTAGAAAATATAAGTTTAAATTTATATGTCAGTGTACAATTATAAATGGCATTTGTTTTTTCATTTTTTTGTAATTTTATGCATTTTTAAACCAGTCATTTGTTAATTGGACTATATGAGATCATATTTTATTGTAAGTTTATATTTTGAATGGTTAATATGAATTGGATGAGAAAAGAACAAGATATTTTAATCTATAAAATCATGTCTTTTTAAAAAATTTCCATTTATCTAATATATTTTTACTGATGTATATTTTTGTAATATTTTACGAATGTCGTAAACAAATAATAGTTACCGAAACTAGAATTACCACTAATGACAATTGAAAACTTTTCAACTATCATGAATGACATTTTAGATACTGAAGATGATATAATTTTTAAAATATGTTGATCATTTTAATTAATAATATAAGTAGATGAGCAGGCATGAAGATGAACATGGCTAGCTGTCACAGGGCTGTATTGAGGACCCAATTTTTCGCCCTCAAATACAGATCTGTGCAGCGTATTCCCCTCCTAGGAACACTCAGCCTTCCACAAGCACGCAGCAACTTGCAGAAATCTGCAACTCGGAAACAACTCCGCACACGGTCACACTCACAGCCACGAACTCCTTCGCCACACCGATACTCAATATCGCTACCGATATGAGGATACCGGCTACCAACAAACAATGCACCAACCACGATCACGCACCAGCCCGTGATCCAGCCTTCTCGAGTATCAGTACTCCTTACCGATCAAGTCTCGAGAGTCACCAAACACCTCGCTCGTGTTCGGTCGTGCCGGTCTCTGCCCTGCTCGTCACCGCGACTTGTCCTCGTAACTAAGTCACGTTGTAAACGTCGACCCCGACCTGGAAACAGACGCTACTTGTCTACATGCGACAAACAACAAGCAACACACAGAGATACGGGAAAATTCCCAACCTTATATTACAACACTATGAATACAAGGATACAAGCACTCGACCTCGTATCAAGTACCTGCTCGGCACTGTGGACAGCCCCCACACGCCTCGCCTTGGGCTACTCGCTCACCCTAAGACTACCCGCAAGTCGTGGACATGCAAGCCCCACAACTTGACCTCTCGACCCTCACTCGACAGGTCTAACCCTTCGGCCCTAGGAGCTCGAAGGAACGGAACAACACCGAAAGGAACCCTGGTCTAGGGGCAGCACCAGACTGCTCCGACAGTCCCCCATTCTCGACCATGGTGGTTCTCCTCTCTCGAGAACCCGACTGCTCCGACAATCCTCCTTTCTCTACTACATGTTGTTCTCTCTTCTCTTGGCTGTTCTCTCTTGTCTTCGCCCTCTCTACACAAGGACAACATCTCCTTATATAGACACCCGGCTGAAGTGCTGCACGCCAACACATGCACCCCTTGGTGCTTGGTGTTCCGGCTTCCACCCCTTGGTGCTTGGTGTTCCGGCTTCCACCCCTTTGGTGCGGCACGGTCACCTGGTTGAGACCCCTGGCTCGAACCAGCTGACCAAAGTATCAACCTCTGTGAGTACGGTCCAGCAAAACCATGCACATGCACGATAACCCCAAGTCCCGCAAACCGCTCCTTCACTTGGCTCGGTCATCGGCACCAACGCGCACCCATGCTACTCGAATTGCTCGGTAGCGCAAACATGCTCGGTCGTGGTGCTTGGCCATTCGCACCCATCGCTCCCGGTACTCGCGACTCCGCTGCTCGATAGAGTCTCCCGGCTAAGCTCGACCTCGCACGCGACTGGAACCCGCCACGCTTGATACGCAGCATCGGTATGCTCGGTACTCCTTACCGATCATGACCGCTGCAGCAACTATCGGTACTGTCCAATATCTCGCCCGGTACAGCAACTCCCCCGATAGACCCCATGCACCAAACAGCACCCAACTGCCGCTACGTACGCTATCGCATACCGGTCCTCCCTCGGTCCTCCGATAGCGCGCATGCACCACTGTCTGATCAATGCAAATAGCACGAATCAGCACTGGTTGTTTCACCACACTCAAGTAACCCCTGTTACCCATCATGGACGTGGGAAATACTAGGAACAACCCTCAACCCTAGTGTCCCGGTCATGCCCATGACTAGACCTGTAACAGTTCTCCCCCACCAATGAGGGCCGATGTCCTCATCGGAGAGTTTGTCACGGTC
Organism: Piper betle; assembly: GCA_033002965.1. Lineage (NCBI taxonomy): Eukaryota > Viridiplantae > Streptophyta > Magnoliopsida > Piperales > Piperaceae > Piper > Piper betle. The sequence continues at coordinate 28,071 of JAURVB010014112.1, read as the reverse complement.
CATTTTCCCAAATCGAACTTGATCCTCCACCTTGTTATGTCCTCCGCCAAGAGATTCTTCCTGCCTCATACAAGAAGACTCAGTGTAAAGACCCGGAAATAAATATATATATATATAATATATATATATATATATATATATGTATATATTCGACGCGGTGGGATCGAACGTTGGTATCCATGAATTTATTTAAATTATTTACCCGCTATCCGGTTAATTATCAATTACCCGGTCAAGTGGAAAGTATTAGTTAACCGGTTAAGTATTTTTACCCGGTTAAGTAAACCATACCATTTAACCGTTTAAACTAGTAAAGTGAACCGTATCACTTACCCATTTACCCGGCAACGAAGTGTGTTTTCATAAACCCTAGGCCTTCTTTCATTTTATAAGGAGAAGGAGGGGGGGCGTCATGCACATAAGCTCCTTGGACAAACGCCGGCTTCCCCATTGTTTTGGTAAGTTTCTTCCTCTCTTCTTCTTAGTTTGCATGCATACATATGATCAAAGATTATAATACAAGATAATCATGGAAACTAAGACCTGAAATCAACAAGAAAAAGGGAGGATGTAACTGGATTAGAACCAGGAATTCACCCACGAACATAAGTTGCTGCCGTGCAGCAATTCTTGTGTGTTTGTGATTAATTACAGCAACAAGTCATAATCTTTTGCTAATCAGTTGCTGCATCAACGTCCTTACTCATGTTGTAGTAATTAAAGGTGAGATTTCATAGAATTTACAGCCAAGAATGGTAGCACGTCCTGCTGAAATTGCCAAGGATGGTAGCACGTCCTGCTGAATTGCAGCAACAGCACCATGGCGTTTGTGTCACGACCAGTTGCATATACCACGTTGTAGGGTAGTGTTTCTCTTCTTCTGGGCGTTGGGTTGTTGTGCGGGAAGAAGGGGACGCGTGGGGCGGTGCTGCTGGCCACGTCTGAGTCGCCATAGCAGCAGGTCGAGGTCGCCATGGCTGCTGGTTCGTCGCTGTGGTGGTGCAGTCGCCCTTTGATTGTTGCTGCTAATTTGGTTGCTAGGAAAGGGAGACAATGGGTGAAGGATAGGATCTAGATTTTGGTCGAAAGAGAAGAGCTTGGTGCTGGTTTTGGGTGAAGAGAAGAATGGTGACGGGAAGAAGAAGAAGAAGAAGAAGAAGAATGGCAGTTTTGTAATTTCGGGTTGACTCGATATGGGTTGAGTTAAAAATCATAATAATAATACCAACTCGTGTTAAAATCATTGAAATAATTAATTTAAAGGAATATGAGTTAAGTGGTCAAAATAATAAATTTATAAATTATTACATGAAATTAATAAATTTCGATCACGATAAACGGTAATTAATTAATCGGCTGATTAAAAGCAATTAACTTAAATTGAAGGGTTATGAGGAATATTTAATAGAGACTTCACCTTTATCATATAAAAGTTATATTTGATAAATAAAACGATTATTCTTATAATAAATTCGTAAAGTAAAATAATGGATCAATAAAAGATAATCGCGTAGAAATTACGCGATAGCATAATTAATTAAATAAAGAAGTGTTGAACCTTATCGAATTAAATAAATTAATTAATGTGGCATATATTAAATATTTAGTTGCATGCATTTTCGACGCGAGTAAAATTATACTAATGTATAATTTTATGCCCCGTTCATATTAGGGTTAGCGGATTACAGTCGGACGAACCCGCAAGTCAGGTACGTATAATAGGTAGAACATCGTATTTTCCTTGTTGGTAGCCTAGGTCGGCCTGAGCCCAGATTCGACCACCATGCACGAAGTGCAACCGGGGTTAAAGAATTGACTCAGTCCGACACTGGGTCGTGTTATGTGTGTGAATCTTGTAATGCATCGATATTGTTTTGGAGTAGTGATAGCCGCCCCATAAAAAGGCTACGGCCGGGGTGAGTGAGGCACAGCGATTCCTCCATCGCACTAGAGTGCAGTGATTGCCGCCCCATAAAAAGGCTACGGCCGGGGTGTGTGAGGCACTGGCACTGAGTGCAGTGATAGCCACCCCATAAAAAGGCTACGGCCGGGGTGTGTGAGGCACTGGCACTAGAGTTGGCAGTGAGAGCTTCCCCACAAACGGGGCATAGCGATCACCTGAGTGCAGTGATAGCCACCCCACAAAAAGGCTACGGCCGGGGTGTGCAAGGCATTGGCACTGGAGTGCAGTGATAGCCTCCCCATAAAAAGGCTACGGCCGGGGTGTGCGAGGCACTGGCACTAGAATTGGTAGTGAGAGCTTCCCCACAAACGGGGCATAGCAATCACCCGAGTGCAGTGATAGCTACCCCACAAAAAGGCTATGGCCGGGGTGTGCGAGGCACTGGCACTGGAGACGGTAGTGGTAGCCTCCCCATAAAAAGGCTACGGCCGGGGTGTGCGGATCACAGCGGACACCTCCTCCGCATTGTTTTGGAGTATAGCGGAATCGCTCCACCGCATATTAAAATAAATATATGAAAATGGTGGAATGTACTTGTTTGTTTTATCTATTATACTACTTAGTGTTGTAATCACTAACGCGGAATTGCCTCCGCAGGTGTGCAGATCCGAGATTAGATGATTGACAACTAGAGCATGGAGCAAAGTAATATGAGGACTCCTTTTTGTTATTTAATTGAGGAATAAGTGTGGCTGCTGGGAAACGGTCCAAGACTGTGGGATTTTATTATAAGTTATGATTTCTAATAATGTTTGACATAATTGCTTGTGACATAATTGCTTTAATTTTGAGTAACACCTAGCCAGTTAGGCCCACAATATTATCATGAAAAATGGCGGGTCGTTACACTCAGCCTCCCCTCGGCTTCCTCTTGGTATAGACAAACCTGCAACGACTCCGCTCTATGTACCATAGGCCCGCTGCTAAGTGGTACCAGCTCCTCTTCCATTGCATCGTCCCCGATCTGTTGCGCTTCAGACCTCGCATGTACTCCTACACACTCCATCGACTATGCACTTTAGCCTCCCAGTTCATCATGAAACTCGGACTAACAACTCCCTGTGGTTCCGAAAGTTGCTGGCTACAAGCACCCCCTTCAAGACTCTGCAATGTCGCTAGTGATTCAAGAACCTCGATTGGTTTTCTCCATCTCCGTGTAAAGCACTGCTGGCTACTCTTCCAGCACGAACTCACCTCATCTAGTGGCTGTCTAGACAAGTTGGAATGAAGAAGTTTGGATTTGCCTCGCTGCAACCCAAACACGGTAAGTGAAACCCTAACTCCGGATTTATCACCTACTCCATCAGCTCGCAATATCTGCTCTCTAGTGTCTTTGGTCGAACATGGAGGTGGATACTCCATAAAGACTACTAGCTTCCAGACTCTGTCCCCTACACTCCCAGTGCTGGACATTTCCTCCCTCCCGAGGAAAAAGCTGATCTCCCGTCGGCACCTCATCCCCGTCTGGTGGTACTCCAGATGCAATGAGTATCCTTGTGCCTTGTCAGTGATTTTCATCAACCAGTGACCCGAACGAACATCAGGTACTTCCATCCCTCTCCATGGATGTACTCCCCCTGAATGATCCATGCCTCATGCATGTGTTGCTGCCTCTCCCCGTAGACAAAGGGATAGAGCACCCTCCTGCATCTACGCAGCAACTCGTTCGTGTAATCCCGGACATACTTCCTGAAGTAGTTGGCTAACTTCTGGAAGCTCCATACTCGGACTACAGTGCTAGCCTTCAGCCAATCCACCCCTAGCTGAAACCTAGACTTCCCCACACGCACCTTGCCAACATTATGCCCAACGGACTCCACTGCTCTTCTCTGATCCATCCTCGGACCAAGCAGCACCTTCGGTCCTCTAGGTATCCCCGCTGACACCCGGGCTGGGGCCTTGGTGACCTCCACCAAGCGCTCGCAGCTTTCCTCTAGATTAAACCACTGTTTGATGTAGTCCCTCACGGTTCCTGTAAGTCGAAGCTCCTTCAAAGCCTCACTTGCCACCCATGCGGTATAAGTCGGCAAAACCTGATCCCTAAGTTCTCCCCTCATGGCCTCCCACGTCTCGATCATAGGACGACCCGCATGCTCATCGTCCTGGGTGCGTGTCCTTCATCAGCAGTTAAGAACATACTGGATATCGAGACTTGCCTATGAGTAGGGATCTTCGCAGCTCAAAAATACTCCTCCGAGTCCCAGATGAAGTTCTTCTCTCCCGAACTTCGTTGGCTTCCGGCACCTTAAGCCTTCCTGGTGTTTCGGCTGCATGGTCAGCAGCAATCTGCTGAGGTGAGGGGAGTAGTGCCCGCTTCAGAAGAGCAACATCCTCCTGCACTATCTCCAAACTCGCCCTGAGATGCTCCAACATCTCAGCCATCTCGTTCCTTGCATCGCTGGATTCCGGATGCTCGCCAACCCTCAACACCTCCTTGGTCAAGTTCCAGTTGGACAAACACCGGGTGATTATTATCCTCACCATTGGTCGGCCCTCCAACCAACACCTCCAGCCTTGCAACTCGCTCTCCGAGAGCATTTGTGGACCTCGTGTCCACCACCTGGTTGGTTCGTCGGTAGATCTGTGATGCCTTCGTGTACGACCATGCAATTCTGCAACTTGGCCACCCTACTCTGGTATACCGCTACCTGAGTTACGCAACCAAGCCTCAATTCCGCTACCAGCTTTTGCTGTAGCGCCACTTGAGCCTTGCTCTGATACCTCTGTCACAGGGCTGTATCGAGGACCCAATTTTTCGCCCTCAAATACAGATCTGTGCGGCGTATTCCCCTCCTAGGAACACTCAGCCTTCCACAAGCACGCAGCAACCTGCAGAAATCTGCAACTCGGAAACAACTCCGCACACGGTCACACTCACAGCCACGAACTCCTTCGCCACACCGATACTCAATATCGCTACCGATATGAGGATACCGGCTACCAACAAACAATGCACCAACCACGATCACGCACCAGCCCGTGATCCAGCCTTCTCGAGTATCAGTACTCCTTACCGATCAAGTCTCGAGAGTCACCAAACACCTCGCTCGTGTTCGGTCGTGCCGGTCTCTGCCCTGCTCGTCACCGCGACTTGTCCTCGTAACTAAGTCACGTTGTAAACGTCGACCCCGACCTGGAAACAGACGCTACTTGTCTACATGCGACAAACAACAAGCAACACACAGAGATACGGGAAAATTCCCAACCTTATATTACAACACTATGAATACAAGGATACAAGCACTCGACCTCGTATCAAGTACCTGCTCGGCGCTGTGGACAGCCCCCACACGCCTCGCCTTGGGCTACTCGCTCACCCTAAGACTACCCGCAAGTCGTGGACATGCAAGCCCCACAACTTGACCTCTCGACCCTCACTCGACAGGTCTAACCCTTCGGCCCTCGCAGCTCGAAGGAACGGAACAACACCGAAAGGAACCCTGGTCTAGGGGCAGCACCCGACTGCTCCGACAGTCCCCCATTCTCGACCATGGTGGTTCTCCTCCCTCGAGAACCCGACTGCTCCGACAATCCTCCTTTCTCTACTACATGTTGTTCTCTCTTGTCTTGGCTGTTCTCTCTTGTCTTTGCCCTCTCTACACAAGGATAACATCTCCTTATATAGACACCCGGCTGAAGTGCTGCACGCCAACACATGCACCCCTTGGTGCTTGGTGTTCCGGCTTCCACCCCTTGGTGCTTGGTGTTCCGGCTTCCACCCCTTTGGTGCGGCACGGTCACCTGGTTGAGACCCCTGGCTCGAACCAGCTGACCAAAGTATCAACCTCTGTGAGTACGGTCCAGCAAAACCATGCACATGCACGATAACCCCAAGTCCCGCAAACCGCTCCTTCACTTGGCTCGGTCATCGGCACCAACGCGCACCCATGCTACTCGAATTGCTCGGTAGCGCAAACATGCTCGGTCGTGGTGCTTGGCCATTCGCACCCATCGCTCCCGGTACTCGCGACTCCGCTGCTCGATAGAGTCTCCCGGCTAAGCTCGACCTCGCACGCGACTGGAACCCGCCACGCTTGATACGCAGCATCGGTATGCTCGGTACTCCTTACCGATCATGACCGCTGCAGCAACTATCGGTACTGTCCGATATCTCGCTCGGTACAGCAACTCCCCCGATAGACCCCATGCACCAAACAGCACCCAACTGCCGCTACGTACGCTATCGCATACCGGTCCTCCCTCGGTCCTCCGATAGCGCGCATGCACCACTGTCTGATCAATGCAAATAGCACGAATCAGCACTGGTTGTTTCACCACACTCGAGTAACCCCTGTTACCCATCATGGACGTGGGAAATACTAGGAACAACCCTCAACCCTAGTGTCCCGGTCATGCCCGTGACTAGTCCTGTAACACTAGCCGTGTCTACACCCGTATGAGCAATTCTTCCCAAAAAAGTGTCGTCGACACCGTTCATATTCTATGAGAAGAAAGTTGAGGATAATGAGGGGAAAGTATGATTTGAAGCCTTTGTGGAACCAATAAGCTACCCTAAACTCTATAAATAACAGCGTGATAAAGTTGTGAAAAGGGGGCCTCATTTATGGGAAGAAGAAAGAAGAATAGGGAAAGAAAGAAGCATCCAAAGAGAGGAGAAAGAAAAGAGAAGATCAAACCACCCCCTCACTGTTGCCAAGCTCTGCCATCTCCAAGTTGCAGACGACAAGAAGGATACACTGGGGGGCTTGGTGCCGATGCGTATTGTGTTGTTCCTGTTTGTGCAACCAAGAAGACAAATAAGGAAGGAGGGTTCCCCCACGCCGGAGATGCACTGCCAGCAACCCTCCTTGATACCAACGGAAGCACTACCATCTCCTGATCAAATCAGATGGGGGGGGGATGGTTTGGGCTGCTCAGGATTGATGTTGTAACGACCCAGCCCAAAGTGCAACATAATGGGCTAAGTCATTTCTTTAAAATGGGTACCCCGAAAGTTAAAGATCTATAGTCCATTCCCACTTATAAACAGGATCTTCTCCCAGTAGGTATTAGATGTGGGACTAAGTTGAGGGATCTCACAATCCACCCACCTTAGGAAATTTTGTCCCCGAAATGCCTATTCTTGGCCCGTTGCTAGCCCCAACCCACGTCCTTTCTGGCCTGTGACCGGCAGCCTAGCCAACGTTTCTAGTCTTGGCCCGTTGCTAACCCCAGCCCACGACCTTTTTTGGCCCGTGACTGGCAGCCTAGCCAACGTCCCTAGTCCATCCCACCATCTAACACGCAACCAGGTCGGCTCTGATACCATTTGTAACGACCCAGCCCAAAGTGCAACATAATGGGCTAAGTCATTTCTTTAAAATGGGTACCCCGAAAGTTAAAGATCTATAGTCCATTCCCACTTATAAACAGGATCTTCTCCCAGTAGGTAGGTATCAGTAGGTATTAGATGTGAGACTAAGTTGAGGGATCTCACAATCCACCCACCTTAGGAAATTTCGTCCCCGAAATGCCTATATTTGGCCCGTTGCTAGCCCTAGCCTACGACCTTTCTGGCCTGTGATTGGCCGCCTATATTTGGCCCGTTGCTAGCCCCAGCCCACGACCTTTCTGGCCCGTGACCGGCAACCTAGCCAACGTTTCTAGTCTTGGCACGTTGCTAACCCCAACCCACGACCTTTTTGGCCCGTGACTGGCAACCTAGCCAACGTCCATAATCCAGCCCACCATCTAACATGGAACCAGGTCGGCTCTGATACCATTTGTAACAACCCAGCCCAAAGTGCAACGTAATGGGCCAAGTTATTTCTTTAAAATGGGTACCCCGGAAGTTAAAGATCTATAGTCTATTCCCACTTATAAATAGGATCTTCTCCCAGTAGGTATTAGATGTGGGACTAAGTTGAGGGATCTCACAGATGTTGCTGCGAAGAGAAAAGAAGAGATGGAAGAAGAAGGTTGGAAGAAGAGAAGAGAGAAAGGGGAGGAGCCCCCTTGCTGGAGCAGCACCTCTAGTGACACCCCAAACCCACCGGTGGAACGTAGGAGTGCCCTTGACAAGATTCAGTTGATGGCCACCCTCGCCCTCGCCGGATAAAGCTAAGAGAAGTCCCTACTGCAAGTGGTGACATCCAATGAGCAGCAGAGTTGCAGACCATTGTCTGGCCAGCCAAGGTTTTCAGCTATCAAGAAACTACATCCACTGAGTTCCCCTCATAGCCGATGACAAATCCCACCAAAGAGACACTATGGGAAGAGCCCATTGTTGTGTGAAAGCAGCCCAAAAAATGACCGCCAGAGCAGCAAAACAGAAAACTTCATAGAAAGCCACTAACTTACAGACCTCCGTCTGGCCAACCCAAGTTCCAGTGGCCATACTGACACTTCCATTGGGCTCCCTCAACACTGAGTACAAAGCCCGATTGGATCCGCCAGAGAGTAGGCCATTGTCTCCGAAAAATTCATCCAAAGAGGTCGGCCGGAGCAGTACGAGTGCAACACGTGCCCAACTTCATGGACTCCGTCCAGCCAATCACTGCTGCCAAAGGCCAAGCTGCCTCCTCCAATTGATCGGTGGCCTTGGCTCCGACTACAAACCCAAATAAAGTCTTGCTGCTAGTGAGATTCGAAGCCACCAAATAACAGCGATGAAACCTGCCAAAAGAAGTTTTGCCAGAGATTCCTGGCATAATTGCAGGCGACTGAATGTGCCTCCAGCCACGTGATCACCGCCGAAAGCTTTAGAGATACAAGAACCAGCATTCTGGGCAGTCTCCCCATGCAGTCATCGACGGGAACCCCATCGCTGGAGCCACAAAGTCACCGTTGCACCACCGAAGAAAACAGGTCTGTCAGGCCCAGCTACAGATGTCAGGCCCGCTGTTTGTTCATGTTCGTGACCATGAAGAGAAGACCATGAACTGATTAGATCCGCAACAAGGTCTGTGACTCACCCAAGACCCAAATTGGAACCGGTGCACAGTACACCACCATTAGAGCAGCGTACGCATAGTGAGCATGCATACGCCATACCTGCCCTAAACTAACCCAAAGCGGTTCAGTTCAGTCAATTATCACTCCGAAAATGATTTGAAGGCCTTCTAGACCTCGGATCGATGTAAAACTTGCTACCTCACCATTTTTGGACAGCTCAGATGTAGTGGTGGGGTGGTCATTTATAAGAGTTGAAGACCAGAAAGGGACGAACTAGGGTATTGGAATCAATGCTATTAAAGATTGATCAATTCAAAGAAGTCAGCAAAAGCTTAGTATTCTGTGTAAAGTGAAAAATCAAGGAAAATAATGGATTTGTGGTTATTCAGCCACGGTGGGCTGACTTAGGGATTTAAATTAAAAAAATCTTGGGTATTTATTCCTCGCTTGTGGCATTTTATTTACTTTACTCATACAGTCCTTTGCATGGCAAGGGCCCCTTTGGTCCACTTATCTAACCCAAACCGAAGCATGATCATGAGAGCGGAAATCTTGCACCTCAACATATTTTGGCGACTCCACTAGGACCAGTTAGAATGTAGGAGTGTTGTTTGAGGATTTGTCCAAGCAAGAAGAATGGTGCTAGAGACGAAGAATGCGGCATGAGAAAGGAATGGTAATGAAGATGATCCATCCACATCAACTCAAGAAGGACAAAGCCAGTTTGAAACAAAAGCTAGCCAACATATAGCGGGAAATGTGTGCCAAAGAATCCAACAGCTCGAAGCAGCACTAAATGAGGGAAATGAAGGAGGAATTACTCCAAGCAGAAGCATGCTGAAATGAGAAGACCTAAGTATCAAAAGTAATGAAGAGATGAACCAACTGTCAGAGGCTAGACATGTGTTTTTTATGCCAACAAATCAGTTAAGTTGAGGACAAGTATAGAATCAAGATATTGAAGAAAGATTCTGCCAAAGTGAAGAGCGGATGCAACGAATAGAGGATACGATGCAACACGTGCTTGCCTAGATGCAATGGGATAGTGCTGCTATCGGGAACTTGTTGAGGCAAGAAGACAACCATCCCATACAACGTCCAACAATGTATCAACCTCAAGAGGGTAGACAATTGTCTTCAACCTCTGCAAACCCAATTGTATCAACCTCACCTCCAATTAGATGAACAATTGTCACGACATTGAGGGATCAAGCCAACATCCCTCACAAAATTAAAATTTTTCTTTGATATCATGTACTGAGTCTATCCACCAAGCATCTACAAAATCAACTTCACTGCTCGAACAAATTTGGGTGCAACACAACTAACTACAACAATCAAGCCAGATTGAGTCTTGTCCACAACCACACTCTACATGGCTTCCATAGCCACCAGACTACCAGCCACCATACCCATACTAGTGGTATGTTCATTACATGCTCCCAACAACCAGCTTCTATGGTGCTCCCACAGTCAATCACCACCACCTCCAATAATGCCAACAAGTCAAATGCCAAATCCTGTTACAATTTTGTTGGCAAGCCAGCCACAAGCCCAATTGCCAATCATGCTAGTAGCGCCAATGTCAGACTGTTGCTATGAAGAGTTGAAAGCCAAAATGGATGCACAAGTCGTACTTATCATGGCTTTGATACGAAAGAAAGACAAACAACCAACTGAAGTGACAAAGCACCTCCGACCACTAGCCGATGAAGTTTACACAAAAATGTTACCTGAGAAGTATAAGTGTCCTACCATCACGAAGTTTGATAGAGATAGCAACCCTAGAAATCACATCTCAATCTTCAAGATTGAGTGTGGAACAATCTCAACAAATGGAAAGCTAAAGCTGCAACACACTAAGATGATTCAACAACAACTTGCCTAGATCGATCAACTCTTGGGAAGAACTTGTTGAGTAGTTCACCGAAGACTCTCACTCAATGGAGTTCCCAGTTAAAATCAATCACTTAAGGCAATGTCATCTCAAATGAAGGAGAGTCCAAACATCAAAGGCCTTATGAAGATATGTGCAATGAAAACTGGATCCACTGCATGGTTCCTAACTGGTGCACAACATAATACATTTGAAGAACTATTTGAAAATGCATTGATCTATGGAAAAGTCAACAAAATTTTGGCGTCAACTAAGAATGAAGGAGCTTCAAGTAATGCAGTCACTGAGCTTAGTCATTTGAAGGATCATGAGTGGCAAATGAAGATGAAGACTAAAAGTGAGTCCAATATATGCACCCCGAGAGTCTTGACAATGACGTATTTGAAGGAGTATTGAAGATTACACCTTCAAGACTACAGATGCTGAGAGGTGGTTTGAAATGTTGAAGAGTAAAGGAAAGATCATGCCATGGACTCCGAAAAATCTGTTGAAGCTAGAAGATGAAAAAGAAGGAAATTTTTTATCAAATTTACAAGAGGTTAGGTCATCCGACATTGAGATGTCAAGATGTGATGGAGAAAATCCAAGAGTTGCTTGACAATGGTGAGATTGAGTACAAAGCTTCAAATGCTAATGTGATAACAGTGAGCTACTCATCTTCACCAATGAAGTCTCAGAAGAGAAAGGAGAAGCTAGATGAAGAAACAAAGAATGAAAACATAGAGAGCACAACATTCATGATTGAAGATATGGAGGTGTTACTCGCTTCCACTGAAGGAGTGAAGAAAGTATGCTCAACACTCTACTTATGCAAAAGCTTCAAGTTCGAGTTGATCAAAGTGCAAGGCTTTGCGAAGAAAAGGAGCTTGATAAAGAAAAGATGGAAGACCAAGTTCTTGTCCAAACAACTTCAACTCCTCAAGAGGAAGTCAAGTCAAAGAATTCAATACAATATAGAAAGACAAGAATTCCCCTAATGTGCAACTACAGTGGAAATATAGTGATCCAAGGAAGGAAGCAACATTACATTGAGGGTGACACAAGACTTATTGCAATTGAATCATGATGGTTCTTATTCAAATCTTGTCTCACGAATCTTGAGTACATTTTGTACCAGTAACCCTTTCATGATTAAGTGTCAACTACCCGGTGAAAGTTTTAAGTACCTTATCACAATCGCCACTGACGAAGACTTGACGAATGTACTTGAAGAGCAAGAGGAGTTCAACACAAGTCATGGATCAGCTGCTCACCTCCACCTTTTTGTCTTGCCAATGCAACAAAGTCCGCCACCCAAGATGATATCTGAGGTGATGTCAGGGTCTTTATCAAAATCAATATTGCTAAAAGTGATGTAAAAAGGAAATCTACGAATGCCAGAAAGCGATGAAAGAGAGAAAGGTCATTTCAAGACCATACAAGAAAAGAAGGTGTAATGTGAGCTTGTTGCCAAAGAAGCTTGACATCGTGAAGTAGAGTTTTGAACAGCCACAACTGAAAATAGGAATGAATCTACCTTTCTATGATTTTCACCCGGATCTTCAAACCAAGATGAATGAAGTATGGTCGAGGAGGCTCATGCATAGGCATGAACATGAACATGTCTATTCGTGTCCAAACCCCGTCTAAGCAATTCTTCCCAAAAGACGTCGCCAATACCATTCCTATTCTATAGGAAGAAAAGTTGAGGATAAGGAGGGGAAGGTATGATTTGAAACCTTAAGTTGTGACACCAATAAGCTCCCATAAACTCTATAAATAACTGCCTACTAAATCTGTGAAAGGGGGGCGGGGGGCTCAACGTTGCTGCAAAAGAGAAAAGAAGAGAATCACCGGAGAAGCACCTTTGGTGACCCCCAAACCCACCCACTGGTGATAATGTAAAACCCGTGATTCGAGTCAGGGTTTTACGTTACCGAACCAGTCGGTTCGATCGTTGGTTCGAGTCGAGTCGGTTTCATGAATCGCGTGCTGAGTCGAGACCAGCCGTGAGTTATGAGCGATGAGAGTCAGGTGTACCTGAATATATGATGATAACGTCGAGAAGATGGTGAGATACGAGTTATCTGAATATATGAAAGTATGCAGTATTTTTTCTTTTTATATGTTTGATCGTAGAAATAGTTTTAGGGCCGAATGACGAATTAGGACGCGTTGGATTATATTCGGGTGGGTTATTAGTTATAGAGCATGTCATTTGGATGTTGTTGTGTTTGTTTTATTTTATGTGATTTTTCCATATTTTTCTAGATTTTTTAGAATTTATTACGAACTAGTTATTATTTTGACTCGAGTAGGAATCGAGTCAATACTTATTTACGAAAATGCCATCGCACGCACTTCTTCTTCCTCCCGACCTTTTCTCCCCCACATCCAAAACCCTAGCCGCCGCCGCCGCCCCTGTTCGCGCGCTGCCGCCGCCACGGCCGACGCCGCCTGGCCGCCGATCAACGCCGCCCCGCCCCGCCGTGTCGTCGCCGTGCCGCCCCGACCAACCCCGGCCACCGTCGCGCCGCCACGACGCCGGAATCGCCCCACAAGCCGCGACGCTCCGCCCACTGATTTCGCCGCCGTCCGGGCCGCGCCGCCGCCGCTGTGACCCCGACGACCACCCCCTCGACGTCGCCGACGTTTCCCCCATCGTCCCGACCACCGTCGAGGCCGGCCGGAGCCTCGATCGGAGAACGCCGCCACCGCCGCCCATTTTCGACGCCGCCGTCGACGGCCATCGCCGCCTCGGCTACCCTGTTTGACACCACCATTGGACCGAGCTCGTCGAGCTGGTGCCGATAGACCCCCTGATTGCCCCGTCCCAAATCATCGCCGGAAAACCGTCGGAATCCGCCGGAAAACCGCCGACACTCGCCGGAAAACCGCCGGAACCGCCGGAAATTGGATTTGTGGGAAATTCGCCGGATCATCCGCCGAACGCACCCGGTCCAATCTGATCGGACTTCGGACGCCGCTAGGTGCCGAATTCGAGTTTCGAGCCACGAAACGGAAACCCTAGCCGTCGCCGATTTTCGACGACGCGAGGTATAATTTATTTTAATTTAATTATTTGAAAGTTTTGATTATTAGAATTGCATGCTAGGATTGGTGAATTGTGTGTTATAATAATATATATAAATGTAGATTTGATTAAGGATAAAAATATGAAATTTGTTTGATTGTGTGGTGTTAAAAATAGAAGTTATGAAACTAATTAGGGTTATTAAGTAATAATCATGATCTAATCAAACTAGCTTAAGTAGACTCGCTAGAATTGATATAGGTTGATGTGTGTTGATTGACGTGTGATTGTGTTGATTGTGTGTGTATGCTATAGGATATGTGATTCATCATGCGGGCGTTAGTTTTTAGCTTGATTGTGTAGGTACGGTGTAGGAGCTCGCCGCCTAGGCGCGTGGACCCGTTTGGAGCTTCTACCAGGTCCGTTTAGGACTCGTTCTCTGATTTACGCTACTCTCTTGTGTATTTGATTTATTATGTGCAGGACGAGTTAAGTGGCGTTTTATCGAATCCCACTTAACTCGGGCCATTTAGCCAACGATTTTCCGGATTAATAACCCTCGAGGATGAGATCCCTCGAGTTTGTTTTCGAACTTCAGATCCAGCTCACGTTGCCTTCGGGCCTATTGTATAAATCCCAACCCAGACCTATATATATGTATAGTTTTCGTGTTTTTGTGAGAGACTGAATGAGGGAAATCCGACTACCGTGCTACGCGAGCGGGCACGTGTGTGTCGACAGTGGGCTCTGGAATGGTGTGCGGGCCGTTTCATTCCCGAGGGATCCTGACAACTCCACCTTTGAGTTCCTCAAACCCGGAGAAGTGTGGAGGTTCACGGGTACTGCATTGCAGCGCATGTCTAGACTTGTGGTTTCAAAGGGTACTGAAGGCGACTGCCTGAGAGTACTCGGCCTTCGTGCTCAAGGCCAGGAGTAATATGGAAGGTGCAGAGGGCGGAAAGGAATGAGATTTGACGCGAGAAGCAATAGAGAAATGGCCGAGGCATGAGAATGTGAAAGATAGGGGGACGCTGTCGACCCGAGGGCGACGGCTCCCGTATGTGCCCTGATGAGAGTTCTTGAGGAAGTATATGGTTTTCATTCAACAGGAGAGTTTGCTCTCCTGTGCCAGATTGATATTAGTTATTTTCCGGGCCGGTAACACTCGTTACTGACGGTTTTTCTATATATATGTAGGTGAGGAATGCGAAGCGATGAAAGCTGTCGGGACTGCGGAGGAGCAGCACGGAACCGCGCACACATGTACCTGCCGCGTGTAACGTATAATGATGGTGTGTTATTGTTATGTAAACGATAATTTTGATGTGTTTGCTTGAGTGAATTACTTGTTATGAAACGAACTGATAAATATGAATGAGTAGGGAGCCTTGGAGTACAGACTCGGCTCAGGTAAAAATGAATGAGATAATGGTTGAATGTCAGGGTAGATTATTATGTGTTACTGTATTTTTATAAAATAGTATATATTTTCTTTTGGTTTTTTTCATTTATTATTTTGTCTTGTCTTTGCTTGTACATCATAGCATGCATGTAGGACTACGTTAGAACCCACACATCCCATCCATGCATTTCATGTTTGCATCTCCATCTTGAGACACCGAGGGCAGATCCGGGTCGGCTTAACCGAACCCAGTAGATTAGCGAACGGTTCGGTCGCCGGTGACATTTCCGGGTCGGTTCACGGGTGAGCCGAAACGGGGTGTTACAGGTAAGGTAGGAGTGCCCTCAACAAAATTCAGTGGATAGCCAGCCTTGAAGATGCCCACCCTCGCCATATAACGTCGAGAGAAGTCCCTGCTGCAAGTGGTGACATCCAATGAGCAGCAGAGTTGAAGACCATCTTCCGACCAGCCAAGGCCTCCTGCAACCAAGAAACTACCTCCACTGTGTTCCCCTCATAGCCAACAACAAATCCTAGCAAAGAGATACCACTGGAATAGCCCGTCACCACCAGAAAAACAGCCTGCCAGAGCAACAAAACAGAAAATTTCATAGAAAGACTCCAACTTGCAGACCTTTGTCTGGCCAGTCCAGGCCACCGACGGTCATACTGCACTTCCACCGAGCTTCCATCAACACCGAGAACATTGCTTGACCAAGATCCACCAGAGAGGAAGCCACTACCGCTGGAAAAGTCATCCAAAAGAGGTCTGCCAAAGAACTGCGAGAGTAGCACGTGCCGAACTTCTCAGACTCCGTCTTGCCAAACACCGCCTCCAAAGGCCATGCTGCCGCCCAACACCTTGATTGCTCTTGCCTCTGGCTACATAACCCAAATCAAGTCCTGCCATGGGCGAGACCCAAAGCCACCAAAGAAAGGAGATAGAACCCTGCCGAAGCAGTTTTGTCAGAGATTCCCGTTGTCATTGCTGCCAACCAGACGTACCTCCGGCCACAGAATCACCACCGAAAGCTTCAGAAATACGAGAAACACAATTTTGGGCGGTCTCCCTCGCTGCAGTCACCAGGAACACCGTCACTGGAACCTCAAAGTCACCGTTGCACTACCTAAGAAGACTAGGTCCATTGGGCCCACTTACAGCTGTCACGTTTGCTTTCTGTTCATGTTCGCGACTGTGAGGAGTAGACCATGAACTGATCAGATCCACAACCAGGGTCCGTGGCTTGTCCAAGTCTCAGATTGGAACTGGCATGCAATGCACCACCCGCAGACCAGCCTTTGTACGCCATTCAGTTTGGCCCAATATTTACCTGCCCTAAACCAAACCAAACCAGTCTGATTTAGTTAATTATCACTCTAGAAATGATTTGAAGGCTTTCTAGTCGTCGGATTGAGGTGAAACTTGCTTGTCGACTGCTTTTGGGTTCTCCGAAAGCAATGGTGAGGGTCATTTTAAAGATTTTAAGACCAGAAAAGGACAAACCAGGGTATTTGAGCAGAAGCTATCAAAGACAGATCAATTCAACGAATTCAATAAAAATTCTCTATTTTGTATGAAGTGTAAAAATCAAGGAAAATAGTGAATTCTTAGTCAACAAGCCACCGTGGACTAGCTTAGAGATTCAAATTAAACCCTAAGGAACCATGTAAAAATCTTGGGTATTTATTCCTCGCTTGCAGTAACTTTTTATTTTTCTCACGTGATTTCTTTGCACGGAAATGACGCCTTTTGTCCCAACGAACCCACTTATCTAACCCGAAGTTAAGCGTGATCGTGGGTGATTAATAAAAATTAAAAGTATCATAACTATGGTTTGATAATACGAGTATTAATAGTCAAAATTATAACTGAATTTTATTTTTCAATATACCTTTTTAAAATATTTTTTGTATATCAATAAAGACATCAACGAAAATATATATTTGACATTGATGATATTTTATAAACTATGTGTGTGTCATCAAAATATTGTTAATACAATGAATATTATATTTTCAAACATTTTAACTAGTAATATAAGTAGACTATGTTTTGAGATAAAGTATATGTACCGAGTCTATTTTTATATTATTTTACATATGTAACGAAAAAAATAGTATTACTTGTCTATCAATGTCATCAGTGATATTGTATAAACATAATAATGTCATACATGACACCTTTAATAGAATTGATGATACATTTAAAAAAGATACATATATTACTTAACAAAAAAACTATTTTCATTGATGTCACTCACTAATTTATGGGTAATATATTAATAATGAGTTATTTTGCATTAGTAACATTTGTAGAATTGTATCAGAAACTAAGAATTGAATGAAAAAAATTTATATTTTAGTTTAGAAAATTATGTCTTCTTAAAAAACATGTGTTTATCTAATATATTTTTACAAATTTATATTTTCGTAATGTTTTACAAATGTTGTAAACAAATAATAGTTACTAAAATTGAAATTGACATTAATGATATTTAATAAACTTTCCAATTGTCATAAATGACACTTTAAATGTTGAAGATATATTTTTTCAAATATGATGATTGTCTTACTTAGTAGTATAAGTAGATTATGTTGTAATTTGAATATATTTTTGTGACTATTAAAATTTTTAAAAAACTTGTGTCCATTCATCGTAGATGTGATTTGCTATGTGTAACATGTACTACTGATGGGTGTCATTCGTTGTTGATGCAATGTGCACGTATTTTGGGAGGGACGGCTTTGATGATCTGGTCCTTATGCCCTTTGTCGACAATGACGATCACTAAATATATTGTGTATTATTGACACTTGCATTGTGCATCCATTTAGAATTGATTGTATTTATAAGAATGCATTATAATGGTAAACAATATCAGCTTCACTAATATCAAGTTGACATAGTATTACATTCTTGTAGTACATGTTACGCATGTTTGCTTATATGTATAAAAAAATATTTTCTGTTTGCTATGCATGCTTACTCGTATCATTCTATATCTCAGAAATGTACCGAACATGTTCTCGTAGGTTCATTCTTGAACTCGTTCTTAACTTATCTGACCATACAATGGGTTCAACAAAATACAAAACAAAATAAACCTTCACAATCTAGAAGTCTATCCTATTGATGGTCATCAACACACTACAAACATACTATTGATGAACGATCACAAGACATTCACTTTCCTGTCTACCCCACATATGGGGCAACCACGCTGGTTGGCGTTGGAGCCACTCTTACAGCTATATGTGGGGCAAGTACGCTTGTTATGGGCTTGCTGGTTGCAGTGGGAGCACCGGTATGAGTTTTTATTGGCATCGATACTCTTAATATGTCTCTTTTGTAACCATCCTAGAGGTCGTTTAATAAGTTCAGTATAGACAAACACTTTATCCTTTTTTTCTGTGGTTCATCATCTTTCGTCTCCTCATCATGTGCAAAATCTTTCAACCCCCACTCCTTGTCCAAGTCATTGTCGGCCGCATCTAGCGCAAAAGTTCTATTGTCGATGCTGCCATCTACTACTATACCCATATTCATTCGTTCACCCATTTCGTCATGGACATCTACTAATTTGTAATGTCTGCACAATGCCATCAAAGAATTTATATAGCCTTATATTATATCACCAATGACATGCCAAAAGAATACGGACAATAAAATTACCCAGTCAAGTTCTCATCTCTACGTACGTCCCATTGGTTGATTTTAGCATGGTAGTCATCTGCTATCCTTTCTTGCAATCCATTATTCTCTCTTTTTGTTTGTCAACATAATATAAATTGAAAAAAGACTTAAATGTCATTAAGGGCATTGCATAAATGGAAATAATTTCGTCAATGATTTTCGACTTTATGTACCTTGACTTCATAAGATACATAAGCCTCAATCATTTCAAGGATTGAGCCCTCTTTGTTCCATTCCCCAATGGTGTTTATGCATATCGTCTTCACCTTTGATGTCTTTGTCATGATGAACTTCAACCCAACCATGTGAAATATAGTATAAGTATATTACATCATCAATGACATGCTATAATACTATTGGACAATGTAATTACCTTCTCGAGTTCTCTCTATGTGTATCCAATTCCTTCATTTCATGATGGAGGTCTTCTACTTTCATTTCCACTACTTCATTATTTTGTTCCTCTCCTTGTCTATCATTTTCATTAGAATTTAACATAAAATCTTTATCATTCATGACTTTCATTATTGTAATGCAAATTCATCAATAGTTGGCATAAGTACCTTGCTTCACAGGGTACATAAGCCTCCATCATTTCTAGGAATGAGTCTCCACCTTCATCATCTCTTCTTCTTGCTGTATATCCATATTTTGTCACCTTGGCTAATCTTCTCCCCCTCCATCTTCACCCCTACCATGTGATCAGATGCCCACCTCCATGACATCATCATCCATACCAACCACAGGTGCAACCAGAGCCACCTCCGGATGTGGTAAACTAGCATGCAAAAATTAAGTCAATGCAACCATCATCACACAACCCACCAAAGTCTCTCTTTGGGAAAAAATAAAAAAGAAAACAACACTAACCTTTGTATGCTTTAATCATTTAATACAATAATTCTAATTCAACAATTAACTTAAAAGTTAGGCGCACTATTCACCACTGCACATTGTTGTAAACTACAAAATTTACATTGTCCAATAAGAATGTCCCGCATAAGTTAGTCAGTCATCAAGGTCATTAGATATACGTCAATCTATTCACCAATTACATGACCAAAGAACAGATTTCTTCAAATACGTTTGAATTATGACGTTATCTATATATATACTTCAATCCACCACTGACAGCGATTAAGGGAAATACACAAGATTGTCCCATTGCAGTGGCCACAAGTCTCCACTGCAAAAGTGAGGCATGAGAGTAACAAGGTTATTTATAAATAATTTTGTTGCCTACCCTAATGGGTACAATCCAATTACCTATCTCCAAGGGAAACAACATATATTAGAAGAACAAATCTTCTTTGTTGTGCTTCTGTCGGCATGATCAAATTAGTCGTGCTATTCATCTCATCCATTCTCATCATGTTGTTCTTCAACTCTATATGCCTCATCATGACCTCCTTTGGCTAGTAGCAATACAATATAAAATCTAACAACCCTAACATGGTCTCTCCTCACATAGTCAAGAACATAGTTAAGTGTGACCTCATCGTCAACTTCTATAATAAACATTTTCCCTAGATATTAAAGGTCCAGGAACAAAAATTGTGTATACTTAACCAATTTGGGTCAACCCCATATGGAGACTAACAAATCACCTAAGCACCCCAAGACCATCCCTTGGCTTCAAATGTAGAGGGTAATATCGTCTTCCTATGTATGACTTTCCTTGTACTTCCCCAAATAAGAAAGCATTCCCATAAATCATATTCACCTACTGTAACACCCAGATTTCAGTTCACCTAAGAATCGAATCAGAAATGTTGCGATCGAGTCGAGTCATGTTTAAAGTTGTTAGTCGGTATGACTTGATTGATAAATAGATCAAAACCTTCTTGGTGTCATGAGAATAGAAGACATTATTAAATACACGTCAAAACACATCAAATAAAAAAGAAGCAAGAAAGAAAATAAATCCACTGAGCTCAAGTGTGTGTAGCGTTTATCTGTCCTTCCACTAAAGTCAACTCAGGATTTGCAAGACCTACATATATTATATGAAAAACATCAGTAACAAATGTTATTAGTTAGAAAAATAACTAATACAAACTGGCACATGGGTATTCTATTACCCACGAAAACTTATGAAACTTCAAGATTGCCTCACATTGGGCGGTAAGTAAACATACTTAAGCAATTGTTGGCTCGCATGCACGACTCATAATCATATTCATACATACATACAACGCTTATGCTCTCACACCTTCTATATCACCCGCCACGGTACTCAAGTGGCAAAAGGAACAGTTAAGTTAGTGCCACAAATTTTGAAAATGCGTTGCATTATGCAGTACCCTCATACACCACACTACCTCAGGGTTTAAAGGAGTACTAGTGCGGTCCATACATATCTCCATACCACTCATTCTCTTATTCGTGAAATCCATAAAAATGCGTATAGTTATATAATAGGCTTAGGAAAGAGGCTTGTATCATACATTTTTGGAGCTTCAGTTTGAAAACCAACAAGGGATCTCATCCTTGTAATTTTATTAAACATGCATAGAAAACACAGCTAAATGGCCTGACATCGGAGGGATGCAATAAAATGCCAGCCGATGCCGTCCTACATATAAAACACGATTAAACTCAACAAGCAAGGAGTCAAGTAGAGAGGGAGAGTCCTACAGACCTATGATCCAAGCTCCAAGCACATTGACACATCTACGGCAAGCTCGAACTCCGTAACCTACATCAAAACCCACTGCTAAGTAAAATGCTGACATCTCTATATGATGCATGCTCGTGGTGTGTGCTCACATCATCAATACATCCTAATAAAAAGACTATACTAAATAAACATACCGTTAAACACACAACACGTAAATCGAGACATAATAAAGAAAATAACTAATAACAAATAATAAATAAGTAAATACATACAATCATGAATAAATAGATAGATAATAAATACATAAAAACAATCAATACTCTAATTATAAAATAATAATATTATATACTATATACGTAAATGGCTAAACACGAGTAAATATTATATATACTCATGTTAGTAATCATATAAACAATTAAATAAGTAAATACATAATCATTCTATAAATAATAAATAAATAATTATTTAATTTTAATTAATCATGAATAATAATAATATCATAGTCATCATTACAGAATACGTAATTAAATACAATTAAATAATAACATACATGCAACATACAAGTAACTAAATAAATAAATCAATATATACAATTTAATAAACATAAAAGGACTAACATCAATAAGTAAATATAATATTAATAATAACAAATAATCATGTAAACATTCATCATATATAATAAATATATAAATAAAAATAAATAAATAATAATGAATAAATAATAGATAAATAAATAAATAAATAAAAACACTTATAATATCAAATTATGCTAAATAATTTGAATATGCATATAAACTAATGTAAGGGTTTTCGAATTACCAAAAACGGTCGAAAAATGGTTGAAATCAGGTTGAAATGGTGAATCGAGTCAACCCGTTCAAGCCGAGTCAATGAACAGTGCTGGCCATGTAGCTTGACACTGACACGGGTTCAGGCATGACCACAGACATGAATAGTACTCGAATAAGTAGACACAAATGCAGCCAAGCGAACGGCAAACCGGGAAACGGTTTGGGTGGAGGGCTGCCAATTCCGGTCATTGGAAAATGGCTGGAAGCAATAGTATCGCCGCCAGGTGCGGCAACATCGCTGGTGGTGATTATGGCCACGGTGGAAGTCGATGTTAGTCTCAAAGGCAAGATCTCAACAAGGGGAAACTGTGTGGGTGGTCGGATTGGCTGAAGGTGCCTCGCCGGCGCTGGAAAAACGGCGGTGATGATAAACAATGATAAAAAACTTGGTCGCCGATGGCGACTGCGGTGGTACCAGTGGTCGTGAGTGATACGAATGGAAAGCTGGCCGCGAGGCAGTCATGACCATAATGAATGCGTGGCCAAAGGAAGGTTGGGGTTTCACTGGTGGTGAGCCAAATTGGTGGGGCGTTATTGGTGGTAAACACTGAAAACAGGAGAAAACTTCTATAAATCGATGGGTGAGGCTAGGGTTGAGTGAGCAACCCAGATCTTGACGCGTGGCACAATTTGGATGTCTGACAACTAATGCTCTAGTGGGACCTACCTATGGGTATATGCAATATACATATAGACCAGAAAACTCGGATCGAGACCTGCCAAAGTCAAAACTGACTTGAGTCCTAAAATTGACTCTATAGGTAGGGATCGAGGCAAAAAGGGTAAATGAGCCTCAAAACCCTAAACACAATCAAGATGGACCCACGAGGCACAATCTAGTAGTTCAAAATTCTTATGCTATATGAAAATGAAATACCCAAAAATCCCAAATGGATGCTAAATGCTGCAATGGCCTAGATTTAGGCCTAAAATCGTGGCTAACTCCATAAAAATAATATGTATACCTCGTATATACAGTAATAATTCATCCTCTACTGTATCATAACTAAGACTATCATATGCATGTCAGGCATAATTAACCTTCATAACATGCTCATACGGCTATTTGGTCCTCATACTCCTCTTCTTAAAAATTTTCTGGCTCAACCTCACTTGAACCGACTCGAGACTGGTCCGAACCGGCTAACTACAAGCGGGCAAAACCCTAAGCTGAAACTAGGGTTTCACATCTACTTATCCTAGACATTTCACTACAACTAAAGTTTATTTTACAATCAATTATTCAACATAAAAAACATTCCTACTTACATTAAAAAACACGACCAAAGTATTAAATTCAAAAAAGTGCAAACCTTGAATGAAGTACCAACACCCAATAATGAGGGGACAACATTGCCACCAATGTCACATACAACCAACTTCAACATATGCAAATTCAATGAAGCACCTCAAATAAAGCAAACTTATTGTATCATTTATTCACTACCTACAAATACTCCCCTGCAAGGTCAGCCTTCCATAGACATACACCTTACCTCTTCCTTCCCTATTCAGAAACTCCACTCCTCACCATACCCATGTCCGGTGACCACCGTCTCACCGATTCACCGAAAAAGGACAAGCATGCCGCCATTCCCACTCTTTCCTATCGTTGCTAAACTAGGCAGCCATCGCTTCCCGCCTTCTGCATCTACCGATTAACTTGCCAACAAATCCCAACCACTTCAATCCATGATGCCCTCTATATACATCTAATTTTTTAAGTCAGCCCATTTTATTTTCTAAACCAACTCCATCCCCTAAGTAAATTTTATTAGGGATGAAGTGGGTGTTATGTAAAAAAATACTCTCTCCCTCCCACACATAATGTATGAAATTTTTCACTCCAATTTATAATAAACAACATTTGCTCCCACCCTCAGATAAATTTCTCTATATTTAATTTGACTCAATCATGAATCAGCTTTAATCATCGGAATAGATCATATTCCGACTTTTGAAGAAACAATTCCGCCGAATTCTTTAGTTAATAGCTCACCTATTTCATTTAAGTTGGTTGTTACGAGTTATGATTTAAATTATTTTCTTTTTGAGTTATGATCTAATATATTCAAGGATACAGAACACGTGCAAGAAAGCACGAGCTGTTAACTTAGGAATGGTCCAATCCCCCTAAATACTAAACTCTCATGCACAACTATCTTCTCTTTGAAAAAAAAAACCTATCTTCAATTAAGTTGAAAAATAAAACTTATCTTCAAATCAAAGAATACTCTCCATGTGAATAATACAAATTGGCATGTTAACTGTAAAGGATAACTGATTGAAGGTGCGATGCTTGAGAGTGTAAAATATACGTAAAAACCATATTTATTTTATTATTATCTCCTCATCCGTATACAGAAAGCAACATTGAAATTGATAAGTGCTAATTTGGATGTTAAATTTATCATATACAAAGCTCTAATATATCCAATAGAAATAAGCAGAAAAGCAGAAAGCAGAAGATTCATTTCAAAAACAAATTGAAGATTTGAAAAATGAGCTAAACAACTAGATTTCAAATACAAAAAACAACATAAGAAATCAAAGTCTGAGTTTGTTCCTAGCAAGTTAAAGCTAACTTCAGGAAAGAGAGGTAAAAGTGAGCAGAGTCAAATAAAAAAATATAGCATTCCAAAAATCTGTTTAAAATGGTTTGGCAATGAAGTGTTAAAAAATTTTAATTTAACCAAAATTATACATATGATAAAAACATCATCAATAAAACCTTTTCAGATTAAATCATCAAGAAAAAGAGCCCATTAATAGCTTAACCATACCTGAATCTATGAAAGCAAAAAAATTCTTTACTTCTTTAGGTTTTGATCTTCTAAATTCAGCATCAATTCTTTCAAGACCAGAGTTTCTGGACGATGGGATGCCAGAACGAAAAACCTACTACGAATTTGGGGACCATAACCTATTTTATCCTTATTTTTTCATAATTTCAATTTAACCCATCATAAATGAGAAATTACGAAAAATGGTATCTACACATGTGTATCCATACTTATATTAATGACCCATTAAACTTAACTTTAATAGTTCAATTTAATTTGGATGGCCATTAAACTTAACTTTAGTATATCAATTTAATTTAGGCTTAACCTTAAATAATAGCATATGATTCAATTATATATGCATGTATATATATGTCCAAAATCCAACAATCGTATACCTGGACTATATATACAGAGATAATTGTATATCACCATATAATTTTTGTTACATATATCGTAACTAAATCCATCCATGGTCACATGCATCAACAAATTAAATGAGATAGATCAAGTATGGATGTGTAGCATGAAAATTACATTGTAATTTGATCTAAACATGCATGTTTTCAACTGGTCTAACTTTATGAGATCACCAAAATAGAGTGAAACATAAACCAAATATTGCAATTCACGTAAAAACAAACAAAACAAACTCCAACTCAAGTAACATATCATCAAATGATACAACATCGAGATAAGCACCATGATCATGAAAGACCTAGGTCGGTAGGCTTTTAGTAGGTGGGTCCACAACAACAAGGTTTGTCCCAGTATGCTCTATAGAAGCTTAATCACTCTGAACTCTTTCTTTCCACAACAAAGAACTTGATCTCTATATGTTTTGATTTAGATGAGCTCATATTGTTATTTGAATATTATACTGCAGACTGATTGTCACAAAATAACTTAAGTGGTCTTTCAATATTATCAACAACGCGTGGCCTTGTGACAAAATTCCGCAACCATATTCCATGATTCGATGCCTCATAACAATCTATGAATTCAGTTGTATGGTGGAAGAAGCTATGAGCGTTTGTAGCACTCCTCCAAGAAATAGCTTCTCCAGCAAGTAGTTAGACATAGCTAGAAGTGGATTGACAACTATCTTGACATCAAGCAAAATCGGAATCAGAATACCCAATGGTCTCAAGTTGATCTGACTTTCGATATGTAAGCATGTAATGTTTTGTTCTCTGACTTTCAATAAGAGAATAAGCATGTAATGATCTCAAGTTGATCTGACTTTCGATATCTCATGACTCTTTTGGCTGCTTTCCAATCATCCAATCTCAGATTGCTTAAATATCTTCCCAACATTTCAACTATATAGGTAATATATGGACGTGTACATACTTGAGTATACATAAAGACTTCCTACTATTGAAGCATAGGGAATCTTTTGCATTTCCTTTCTTTCTATTTCATTTTTAGGGCATTGATTGAAATTGAATCTGTCTCCTTTAGAAACTAGGTTATCTCCTGGTTTTCAACCTTGCATGCCAAATCCCGTAAGCACTTTTCTATATATGTCTTTTGTGATAATCCAAGTATACATCGAGACCGATCCCGATGTATTTGAATTCCTAATACAAAAGATGCACTTCCAAGATCTTTCACTTCGAATTTCTTTGATAAAATTCTCTTGGTTTTGTGCAAAAAACCTATTCATTGCTGGCAAAGCAATATATCATCAACATATAAAACCAGAAAAATATACTTACTCCTACTAAACTTATGGTATATACAGTCATCAATCACATTCATCTCAAAATCGAATAAGAGAATAACTTGATGAAATTTGTGATACCATTAACAAGAAGCCTAGTTAAGTTCATAGATGGATTTCTTTAATTTGCAAATCATATTCTTTAAATCTCCCAATACAAAGTTTTCTGGTTGCACTGTATAAATTATTTCATCAATATCACCATTTACAAATGCAGTCTTCATATCTATCTCATATAAATCAAGATCAAAATGTGCCACTAATGCCAAAATTATTTTGAATGAATCTTTCTATCAAATTGGAGAGAAAGTTTCATTATAATCTATGCCTTCTTTTTGAGTAAAGCCCTTCTCAACAAGATGAGCCTTATATCTTTCTACATCACCTTTCAAATCCCTCCTTTGTTTTAAATATCCATTTACAAACAATAGGTTTTGCATCTTCAGGCAATGGGACAAGATCCCAAACGTCATCAGCTTCAATGGACTTTATCCCTTCATTAATGGCATCAATCCACTTTTGAGAATTAGAACTCTTCATGGCCCGGTGAAAGTTGATTGGATCATCTTCCATCATTCCATTATTATCCTCATGTTCTTGGAGAAGATGATATAATCATCTGGAATTGCATTTCTCTTTTCTCTTGTGGATCTCCTTAATGGCATTTACCTTGGTTGTTGAGTTTGCTCTTTAGTTATAACTTGATGATTGTGATTAGGAGATCCTCGACATTGTCTAGTAATTCTGGTATTGTATCTTGAACAACATTAAGAATATTATCATAATTATTGTCAAGAACAATCATAAGAAGATAAATAGATTTTTCTTCAAGACAAAGTCTCTAACTTCATTTACCACTCCAAACTTAACATCCTCAAATAACTGGGCATTTCTTGTCTCAAAGAATGACCTTGTTGTGGATCATATAGCTTTTACCGTCTTGACCATTCAGAGTACCCAATAAAATAACTGCTAATTGTTCTTGGGGGTCCAATTTCCTTTAATTTGGCCTATAAGGCGTTGCCTTAGAGTGGACAACCCCAAATGCGTAAAATGCTTTTAGACTAGGTTTTTCCCAATGCATAGCTCATAAGGGTGTCTTAACTGTTGCCTTTGTCAAGTGCTCTAATTAAAAAAATATGTTGTTGTCTTTAGCGCCTCACCCCATAGGGAATTAGAGTAAAGTAGTATGAGATAATCCTTACTTCTCACCATGCTGTCAATTGTT